>VUQR01013118.1:12586-23419 GCA_015108515.1 Hemichromis elongatus | reverse complement strand
CAACAAAAACAACTGGTTAATATCCAAATAATATGTAAGCAACTTAACAACCCCCAAAGCTCAAAGTCAATTTACGTAACAGCACAACATCTAAACACAAGAGAGGGGAGGGGGAGCAAAGTGTACCTGCTCTGCGCTGACACAGGAGCGGCGAGTCCAGCGACCTGGCTGTTTCATCTTTGCCGAAAGCATGGCATTGCAAACAAGAGGATAACTTAAAGCAAAGTATCGATCTCACCAGGCTAGTATCGATCTGATACCGATGCCGAGTTGGTATCGATACTATCGATATTTGGATCGATCCGCCCACCACTAATAAATACAGGCCATTTACCATTTTTACATTCATTGACCTATGTGTAGTGTTAGATTCATGAATGACTTGTTAGAAACCACTTTCACATGAGAGGCTACCTTAACCTGGCAGCTTCTGAACATGGCAGATTGATGCCTGTAAAACTGGCAGAATGCACTCACTTCAATATATATACTGTTATATCGCCCATGTCTGAAAAGGGCAAGAGAGAGTGGATGTGTGATTGCAGTTGTAAGTCTGTGCAGGTCTTTCTACATGTACAATACACCCAAAACTGAGCTGCAAATCTGATTTAACCTACCGCTTACTGTTACCGACATTAGGACAGAATGGTCTCTAACTAGAAAAATCATAAAGGATTATGTCCCTACCCTCAAAACATTACCAAAAAACACAAAGGGAAAGCAAAGCATTCAGTCAAGTGTTACATCAATCCATCTAACACAGATTTCATATCCCACTGCCTTTTTTGTTGCTGAGTTGAAGTAAGACAACAGGTTTCAAAAAGTTTTAATTTTAATCAGAATTTCATTTCATTAATAATTTTTTTTAATTTGATTATCATCAGCAAATAAAAAGGAATCAAATGAAACTTCACTTTGTGCCTAGACTTACAGTCCAAGTGGAAGGTTATGCTTGGAGTAAGAGCCCTCTGGATAAAAAGAGATAAAATAAGATGAAAACATTTATAAAATTCAAATACAGCCCTTTCACCCTTATTACCTTAGCATGCACTTTTAAGATGATGGATACCTTGAACTTGTAATACCACTTATGAGCATATACTAAAAGGGAAAAATGTTTGCATTGCATATCTGCATAATGCATTAACTTAAACCTTACATTTGTTTTATTAGTTCAGCCATCTCCTCGTGAATAATGTATGTAAAGGAAAGATACCTGGCTTCCAACAGCTCCCCCTTAAGGAGAATCTGCAGCCACTGAGCCGATGTATGTGAATGTGTGAGTTTCATTCATCCTACCATTCATTCTATTCCATTAACATCTTTCTCTCTCACTGACTCGTTGCCCTCTTATCTCGCTCATTTTTTCAGCAAGCCAACAACCCCCCTTGTCCTTCTTTCCGCTCTCCCTCGTTCTCTGTCCCCCCTCTGTATCTCTCTCATTCATCACGGTAAGCTCCAGTGACAGGGGGGCGCTGCTTGGTGGCAGTCCGCTTAGTAGAGCCTGACACACACAGCCTTGAAGACAGGCTTTCAAAATGAAAGTGAGAGAGAGGGGGGGAGAGAGACGCGATGGTGGAGGGAGGGTGGTGGTGGTGGTTGTTGGGAGGATGCTAGACCAATAGAGAGAGATGGAAAAAAGACAACGAGGTCACATGTATTCCCAGTGGAGTCGTCATTGGTCAAAATGCTCCATACTGTGCGTATTTTGTGGTTGACCTTGGGAGCCATGCCCTTCTCTATTTGTATTTAGACTGTTGTAAGGAAAAGACGAAGCCTTCATGAAATATTCCCATTTAAATATTTTAAATGTTGATGTTGATATTTTCTCTTTAGGTGTGTAAAAAAATTTTTTTAAAGATATTATGCAAATTCCTCATAATCCTTTGCTGATTCTGACTGCACAAACAAGCAAATGAGGAAAGTAATAAATGGTCATATTTTATATTTTAGACTGAATATATTCTATAGAATATATATATATATAGTGTCTGTGTCTGTGTGTGTGTGTGTGTGTGTGTGTGTGTGATGATTCTCCCATACAGCAGATTGGAGATGACTGACTGGAGATACAGTTATCACCAGTCTGTTTACTGTCAAAACAAGAGATTTATCCACAATGCGCATGTGCAAACCACCAGATAGAGACCGCTTTATTTTGGTAGGTTTTAATTAAGGTCTATTTTTAAATTTGACAAGGCAAGCACTGCTTCTTTTGCTTGTCCTAATGGAGCACCACTAATTGAAAAAGTTTAACAGACCAAAGTTTCTGTTTACACAAATGAAAAAAAAGAAACAGGAACAACGTAATATCTCATGTCTTGTGTCATCCATTTCTTTCTTAGGAAATGAGGCAAGGAGGGGAAAAAAAGGGGGGAAAGATGAAAACATATTTGTAACTTTGGTGTCCCAGGTAAAAGCACTTTTGCGAGCCAGCTTCCGCTCTCCTTTAGATGCATTTTTAAGATTTAAGAATTGAGACATCCTTCAAGATGCCACACAGATTGATTTCTCTGTCAGAGGATAGAGGACACATAAAAAGAGAGAAATGAGGAAAAACTCACTCTCACCCTGGCTGTACCCTCTACTGTCCCTGTGTTTCTCTGTATTCTCTCTCTGCTTTCTTATTTCTTGCTTTCACTGCCTGTCTTTTGTCCCATTGTTAATGCGTAGTATTCATGGGGTCTTTATCACCATTTCAACCAGTTTGCACACCTGTGCCTAATGATTTTATCTCCAGCAACACATCTACCTGGCATTTTTCTGTCATTCTTTGCAACTTTGTTCTGCCTGCCATCATGGGAGTTACAACTTGTTCTCTGCATAGTTTAAGTTTGCTGATCTCGTCTTTTCCTCTGCACCAATTCAGCTCTCGTGTGCAGACCAGCCAACTCATTACCAGCCTGCCCAGTCAACCTTCTACTGCTCAGTTCAACTTCAGCAGCATTCACCTGCCACACCACACTCACTCTTCATTTGCCATTTTACTTCCTGCATGCTCGGCTCATTTTGCTCAGGCATTCCACATTCTGAATGCTTCATACCAAAGACACTGTGCAAACTAAATGTTTTGTTATTACATAACACATAGTAAATAACTGGAGAAAGTATTATACTGTTTAATTTCAGTTTGAGATCCAGTCAACAGATGGGCATAATATATGGAAATAAACGCCAGAGGGATAATTTTAAGGCAGGGACTATTCAATTCTCTGGATGTTTTGCTACTTGGGATCAGAGAGGTTTGTTTGTTAAAATTTTAAAGATTTCATACTGAAGCAAGATAATTAATGACCTCTTGAGTACTTAAGGATTAAGTATTCCTGACTACCACTGACTTTCCTCCACAGTTACCTAACCTCAACATGGCATACAAACTTTGGTCACTAACCGATCATGCTGCTTAACTGCTATCTTTGTTTTATTATTGGAAAGCACTTTGGTCAACTGTTGTTTTTAAAAGTGCTATATAAATAAAGTTGGATTGGATGCTGGGATTACATCGATCACCACAATGTGGAGCAAATGCCAGCTAAAAGAGATGTTGTCTTTAAAGATAAACATGGGGCAAAAAAGGAAACAAAATACAAATTCAATATGATCTTCATGGACATTTTTCATAAATTTTGCTTTAAGTATGGAATGCAAATAGATGAGAGATGTGGTTATCTCCTGTTTATGTAAAGAGCAGAGACAAAATATTTTGGCATACTTGGTTATTGCTGGTGCAATAAAGCTCTGTTAGTGTTGTCACATGCATTCTTAGCAGCACTGAACAAACAAGCTGAGTTTGGCTTTATTGTTAAAGAAAGCAAAGTTATCTGAAGTATACAATGAAACATCCAAGGAATAACTGACTTTTAAAAAAAACTTTTTAAGACAAATCATCAGTTTTTCCTTCTGCAAAGTCAGAAACAACAATCCTGTATTCCAAGTGTTGATAATTCTGTTCTTAGGAATTATAGAGGAATAGGGAGCGATAAGAACAGTCAGTCAAGGACAACTACAATATTATAGTTTTTACTGCAACATTGAAGGAGTTTACTGTAGTAAATAAAAGAGGAGTTGATGATATTCATGATAATGGATAAAAATACATCTATTCGATTTTAAGTTTTTCCTTAAAGGAATAATATTTTCTTAATCTACTAAACATCTTACGAATCCAGGCCTGGCATGTGCCTCCTCTTGCTTCATGTAGAATCATTATCCCTTTACAAGTAATGCCCGTTTGGATTCAGGGTTAAAGGTTTGAAGCAGCAAAAACAAAAACAACCTGATATAAACAAAAGCATTGCACAAAGCATTTGAGAAAACCAGTAATACGTACATGCTAAACATTGTCTTTAAATATTTACTTCAAATGAAAGTCTTTTTTAGATGAATGTAAACCTTCATGAATACACAGTAAACAGCTGTTTTTGCATCTGCAAAATGTAATTGCTTTAAGGAAATCCTTTGTCTTCCATTAGAATGGTGTAATTTTTTCATAAGTAATAAATTGCTTGGAGTCCTTGGTCGGTGGTTACATTCAGCGGCAATTGATGTGTTTACACAACAAGGCCAGTCATTGCTTGGTTTGCCACCTTTGTTAGTGAAACAGAGGCTGAAAGACAGAATAGTCATCACTTCACTAGGCTGAAATATAGAGAAAAAAATACCTAAAGTCCGTATGTGTATTGCTATTTCTTAATATAGGCATACTGTTACTGGACATTTGAAACATTCAGTTAGAACATTTAGTATCATTTGTATGGCCTGAGAGGGAACTATTTTATCAAATAACAGTAGTAGCAGGCCTGTGCTATTACTGTTGGTAAATTAATGAGTGTTTACCTTTGCAAAAGATTGGCTTTGGGTTTGTTTGAGTATGCTAATAAGCTGAATTTTTCTTAGTAAATAAAAGTTTTGCAAAGGTTGGAAAGTGAGATATGAGAAAGAATAGCCCCCAGATTCACTGGAAGCAAAGGAGGATGGAGTCAAAGAAAGGTAAGGAGAACAATTGGAAAGAGATAAGGATTGGATGCTTTACAGACTAACAGTGGATGAACAGATTGATGACAAATTTCCAGTAAGGAAAAAAGGATTTATTGACAGGAGAGTAGGATATGTGAATGTTGGGGGAAGGTATAGAGGACAGGAAGGCAGGCAAGTAGATGCATAATGTAGAGATGGAAAAAAAGATATAAATCAAATGTAAAAGATTGAAACCCCCAAACGAATTCATGCATGGCTGCAGAGAGGAGGGAATGGACATGGAGGTGGCCACAAGCAAAATGAAATTGCAAAGTTTGCTCTTTCTGCACCTAGGGAATATGACCAAAGTATGAGCTGCAGCTAGCGGGGAAGGTAATGAGACAGGTAGAGAAATACAAATCAAGAGGTAGAAAGGGCAGTGAAATTCAATATTTAGTAAAGGATTATTATTATTTTTTTAAATAGCCACTCAAGAGCTATAAAGCTTTCTTTTGTTACCTGATTAGGGTGAATATTATACTGGAGTACTGAATTTGACATTGCTGACATTTTAAAGTTTACTTCTGACAACTTTCTCCTTTCTCTGCCCCTTTCTTTACACATTACTAAAGAAAAGAATCACAAATTGCTGGAAGCATAAAAAAAAAAAAAGACTGGGATTATGGAATCTGTACCTCGGCTGTTTTAATGGTATTTGTGTTCAGGCTCAGTGAAGATGGAGCTTTTGACTTTCTTATTTCTACGCTTGGTGGGAGTTGAGGATAATCAATAATCCATCTTTCCATTCAGTGGTCTACAACTGTAACTACACACACACACACACACACAGACTCAAACATGCAGAACTAAAACACAAACATGTACAGACTGACAAATAAAGAGTTTTACAACAGTTGTTATCTAAGGCAATGTGTAGTGGTGAAATTGCAATAATCAACAGAGACAGATATGGACATGTTCTTAAGAACACTATCTTGTTCCAAATCCTTGTACAAGTTGTTCCGACATCCTTTATTCTCTACATTGGTCATTCATTATATTTACTGTATTTTTACAGTGTTGTGTAAAAGTCTTGCGCTCAAAATATTTTACTAGGAGAATGGGCCAGCGGTGCACCAATGTATCATATGTCAGTGAGGGAGAAAGACTGCTAGTCTATTATTCCTCTCTGTGGCTTTTTTCTGCGTGTTTTCTTCTCCTTTTTTTTGTTAAAATTCAAAACTAACCTAACATTCATGCCTCTGGACAATGAGAGGAAGCCAACACAAGGAGATGAACAGTGTTCATCTCCTTGTGTTGTTTCAAAATCCAATATGGTATCTTTCTTAAAAATTGTATTAACTAATTAACAAAGCACACTCACAAAAAAATAAACTGTTTTCTTTTTGATTATATCTGCAGCCATGTAACTGTCATCTAACTGTTCGTCACATCAGTCAAACCAGAACAGACACAAAGCAGACACAAGTCTTCTACAGTTCAAGCTCTGTCACTAGTAGCAAATCTTTTCTTTTTGTGTGCGTCATCTTTTTTGTCTGACCAAACAGCTTTACATTTGCTCAAACAACAAGGCACCTGGCCCGAAGAAAGCTTTTCTTTGTGCCAAATGAATTTGGACAGACAGAGTGTGTGAGTATTCTTAGAGTCCAAAAAGTCAGGGTGTCCTCATATTTTACTTAAATAAACTTGAAGATGAGGATTTATAAAATGACACACCTCTAGGGTGGAGGGTATTTTATGAATCATTTAGTAATGTTGTAGGAAAATGTTGTAAAATACATACAGTATATATATATATTTTGTCCTCAATATTTTCTTGATTGTGTGTTGACTAATGTTCATGAAAACTAAATGCAGACAGCTACACTCACACCATACATCAAAGCTCTAATCAGGCTTCTCTGTCCAGCACTCTTAGCTTGAGTATTATATACACAAACTGTTGCAGATACACTAAGTTCTAAATAACAACTTGGAGGATAAAGACCTCTTGCTACAACAGAAAATTATTAATGTAAACCAATAATCTACCAATTTATAGCTGATATTGAGGAGAAATGGTATTTGGCTTGTTTTCCGAACAGAGGAAACACAAAAAGGATTTTTGGTAGAATGAAGAAGTGTAGAAAAAAGGGAGGTGAACCTAGACATAAGTAGGCGTGTGAGAAAGAGAGGTAGCAAAGACAAAGAAAAAGGCTTATGTGAGCCCAAAACAACCCAAGTAAGGAGAAACTGACTGAAAGATAGCTCAAGGTAGAAAGGATGTGCAGCAGGTTATGATAGATAAGGAAATGCACTAGCAAGTGAAGAGAGTGTGCTGAGAAGGCGGATGGAGTACTTTGAGGATGTGATAAATGAAAAAAAATGAGAGCGGAGAATGAGGATGGATCGAGTAAAGTTAGTGAATGAGGTAGTGTAGACAACAGGTAAGTGAGGACAGTTATAAAGAGAATGACAGAATGCACAGGTAATTAGTTCATATGACATACTTGTGGAGGTATGGAGATGTCTAGGAGAAAATGGAGTATATGTATGTGTATAATGGATGTGTACTGTGTGTACTGGTACTAGTTTGCAAGAACAAGGATGATAGGTAGATCCATAATCACTACAGAGGGATAAAGTAGATGAGCCATACCATGAAGGAGGAGTTGTTGAAGTTATGTTAAGAAAATAGGTAGCAGTGTGAATGGTGAGGAAGTAGTTAAGGTGGATGTGTTTGAATACCTGTGGTTGGCCATCCAAAGCAACAGACAGTGCGAAGGAGAAGTGAAAAAGAGAGTGCTAACAGGGTGGAGTAGGTGGAGATAACTGTCATAAATTATTTATGACATAAGGATAACAGCAAGAGTAAAAGGAAAGGTCTAGAAGATGGTAGTGAGAGCTGCTATGATGTACGGTTTTGAGACACTGGCACTAAAAAAAAAAAAAAAGAAAGAAACAAGACAAAGCTGAAGTGGCCAGCAGGGACAGGATTAGAAATGAGTATATCAGAGGGACCAGTCAGGAAGAGCAACTTAAAGACAAAGTTAAAGAAGCGAGGATGAAATGGTTTCGACATTTGTAGAGGAGGAATAGTGGATATACTAGGTGTAACACACCACGGCAGACCCGGAGACACTTTCATGGTTTTCAGCATACTTTATTTACTGTACACACATTCATAGAGCTGCAGCTCTCCTGCTGCCAGCTCAATATAACAACTCACAACAACCTTCACAGGACCCGGTGCAAATACTTAAGGCGGCGGGACATGATTGAGGATGCCGTACAGGTGCGTCCGCCACACTAGGCCAATGATATTAAAAATGGAGCTGCCAGACAGGAGGAAGTGAAAAACAGGAAGACCGCAGAGAAGGTTTGTGGTAGAAGAGGATGCCAGCGATAAGGTAAGAAGGGGGCAGATAAACCACTGTAGTGACCCCTCAAGGGAGTGGCCAAAAGACAGAAGACAAATCCACAGCATCTAAGTCAGACTCTTTGTGGTGGGTTTCAGTGATTTTAAAGCCTTGGGCAAAACCAATCTGTGAGCTCCTCCAGCCAAATTCTGAAGTATATCTTTGTCATTCTTATCGATTCATTCAAAGCACACTTCAGCCTGAACAGAGTGAGTGTAAAATCTGTCTGGTGTGTTTGGTGCTGTACTCTGTTATGTGACCTCTTATTTAAAAAAAATAAAATAAAATTTAGTGGACCAGTTACGCAGCCATGTAAAAGTCTTGATAAACATATCGGTCTTTTACTCATAAGTAATAATCTTTAATCCAGCCACTTTTTCATGTCAAAGTAAGAAATTCCAAAATGTTAAATGACAATCAAACTGGTGAAGTCCATATTCAATTACTTTACAGCTGCTATGATGTTCGTTGCCAACTCCGTTTTGCTGTGCCCTCCCAAGCTGTTATCAAAATACCCAGTCATACCAGTTCCACTTCTCTATTACTTAACAGATTAAACCTGCACACTAATAAGACTAAGGTCCACTACACGTCTTTTCATTCTTGTCTTCATATCTGCACAGAAGCACCACAACTCCACATGCAGCAGGCCTTAGAGGTCGTGTAAATCAAGTTTAATTGGTCAGTGAAGGAGAAGTGCTAAAGCCCTGAACTTGCTGATAAAGCAGTATTTGTACAGAACAGAGTTTTTTTACAGAACTTTTTTTTTTTTTTAATTATTTATCATTTGAAACGAAGGTTAGGTTAACTGGTAATTCTAAATTGCCCATAAGTGTAAATGTGAGTGTGGATTGTTGTCTGTCTCTCTGTGTTAGCCCTGAGACAAACAAAAAGTAAGACAAGTAAGCCATCTTTAAAAAAATATATAATCAAGCAAAGAACCTTTGCTGCCTCACTTTCCCTTAATTTCATAAAGGCAAATCTCCCCTTATTATTATTCAATTACCATATGGTCTCATGTGGATCTTTACACATGTTTAAACTTGCCCTTTTTAAAAATTTCATGATGTTTGTGCAGGAAGTGATTTTAAAAGGAACAGAGGGTACCAAAAGTTGCCCTAAAAATACTTGTCAGATCAAAAAACACACCTCAGTGCACTGGAAGGAACACAGACCACCTGTCTGAGTACATTTACACACATATGCCAGCCAACAAACTAATGGACCCTTCACTTCAAGTCTCCTCCTACTTTTGCATTCGGTGCATTTGTGAGTGCAAAATTCAAATGCACAAGTATACAAACACACATTGCAAAATAAGGTGAGGACTTAATGGACGCTGGCACTATCAGCGCACAAATAAACTGCCACACCAATGCAATGCCAATAACATACACTTCAAGACATTTCACTTATGCACGCACATGCCGTTGGGTCATTCACATACTGGTAAGGAAACAGACACACACATACAGACTCACACACCATTGAAGCCATTTTATAAATCAGATATTATAATCCTTAGAGGTGAATGAGAGGAAAAGAGGAGAGGGAAAGATTGGTGAAAGAAAAGATGAGAAAACAAAGAATGTTAGCAGGAAGCGACTGTAAGTGGGTAAAGATTAAAGAAGGGGGACAAAAAAAACAAAAACAAAAACAAATGAAGGATGGTGAAAAGCGTTAAAGGATATGGATCGATGAAAAAACAATTATCCTGGGAGCCATTTAAGACCAAAGCAACAAACTACAGCTTATATATGTGTGAATAAAAAAAACATTGTAATTTTCTTGTTTGTCTGGACTAATAACATTATCTTAGAATAATGGGAAAACTGATGTATACAAGACTGTAATTATGAAAATGATAAATAATCATTTAATAAAAATTAAATAATAAAAGTATACAAAGCAATAGTTTTGAAATGTACATTATAAAACTGCAATTTTGAAAGAAAGAAAAATAAAAACAGATTCTACATTATATTAATTAAAGGGAGAATTTACTGTTATTCTGTGAACAGTTTTACTTGTGGGAAATCTATTTCTCACAGTTTGGTGCAGAACAGCTACAGAAGAATGAAAAAGCTAAGAAAATCTAACTTGAGATCTGCAGGTAATTAAAAAGTAGGAGGGGGTGTGTCTGTAAGTCTGTGGTTGCACCTACTCTTCAATTTTTTTAATATGCAGCCAGGTTTATTTAGATAAGTATAATCTGTGTGCATTCAAAATTAATCAAAACGGCAAAGAAGTCTGGATGAGCCAAGAGGGAAAATTTGATTACCTTTCTCCATCTTACATGTATGCAACTGGAAATAGGACACACGCACGCACGCACACACACACACACACACACACATACACTCTCCAAACAGAAAGATTAATAAAAGCAAATTCAGGTTGCAACAGACAAATAAAAACATGTCAAGAGTAACATGTGATATTACGATGTTTCTGTATT
>VUQR01013118.1:0-12350 GCA_015108515.1 Hemichromis elongatus | reverse complement strand
TCAACGTTCCTGTCGTGATTAAATGTGCTGTTTGGCATACATACACACATACACACACACACACACACACACACACACACACACACACACACACACACACACACACACACACACACATACACACACATACACATACACATACACATACACATACACATACACATACACATACACATACACATACACATACACTCTCCAAACAGAAAGATTAATAAAAGCAAATTCAGGTTGCAACAGACAAATAAAAACATGTCAAGAGTAACATGTGATATTACGATGTTTCTGTATTTTAATAAGAGAAAAATGTTTTATTCTATACAAACATCAAAGAGGGTGAACTTCAAAAGATAAAAGCAGTTCTTAAAAATGTTTATTTATTTTGAGCAACTGCTTTTAACCAATAATACAAGTGGGGAAAGTATTGCACAGTAGAAGAAACAATAACAGGAAGGATTAATGATTAATATAACATCTGGTTGTATTTTCAGTAAAGTTTTCACACCTCTTTTTTCCTCAGGTAGAAGAAACATTCCCTGTAAAACAATTTTTCAGACAAATCTTTGTTCTTAAGTATATCCAGCAATGTTTTAGATAAATTATATATTCAGCCTTGATGAATCGAATGGTACAATTACCTCTAACAGATGGAAGATATGTATAACCTATAACAGACTACTGACAGCTGTTCTATTGCCATTGATATAAAAGTGGATCCAGCCCAAGGCGACTACAACATTGCCAGCATACATCACTGCCCACCCAGTTGTCACATCAGATGTCTTTACAAGTGTATGTTGTTTTTGCTCTGAAGAATGAATTTAAACACTGTTATAATATGTAGCCACTCCAAAAAATTCTCTAGACAGTTCCCAGAAAGTTACATCTGTTCTTCTGGACAAGCACGACTAGCTTTGTTTGCCCAAATGGAAAGCCAGTGTTAGATTAATTTTTTAAAATGTTTTAAAACAATAATAATAATATTTTAATAACTTTTAGGAGTATTAGGTATTACAAGTTTAATTATGTTCCTAACATCCACATCTGATATCAAAACTATAGTATCAGCCCCTGAAAATGTACTGAAAGAAATCCAAGCTGCTGAACTGTGTGGTAACAGAGTGGGTGTTGTAGATATGTTTATGCCAAGAGGTCAAATATGTAGAAAATGTCAAGGAACTAGTAAAATGCATGGCAAACATAAAACACGTGGGTTGTAGTCAAGAAACCTAGACAACTGACATATTCATTAATGTAAATAAATGATATAAATTATTCAACTTTTTGAGCCGCCTTTTAATCATGCTGTCCCCTGACGCACATCAAGCCAACACAAATAAACTAAATCATGAAGCATTCATAAGTCTACAGATTATTGACTTCTCATATTCAAAAGTGACATGCAACGGTTCAGAAGGAAAGAAGATTTGTTGCTTCAAAGCAAAACAGCCATAATTTGAAGAGTAATGAGGCACTGACTGCCCACAAATTTAGTACTGGAAGAATGTAATAACTGAAACATAGAAGCATGACAAAGAAAAAATCAAAGAGGAAAACAGACGAATGAAAGAAGGATATAAAAATAATGATATACTCAACGATTAACAAAAGAAGCATGCCAGCAAATTAAGGACATATTTGGACTCAATACGTCTTACATTTTTGCAAAGATACTGTCATTGTCTAGTTGAGTCACAAAAAAAAATTCCAGGGTGCCTGCTCTCCTCCTCTGGGCGGAGTCTTAATCACTCCTTCCAGAATCACCACCTGACACTAATCAAGCCGGGTGTATTTAAGGCCAACGTTCACAACCAGCTTTCACCAGATAGTTGCTAAAATACATTAGTTTGTGGCCTCATGACGCTCACATTACTCATAGCGCTTGTACCTTTGCTCTCGTGTTCTCAGTGATTCCTTGGAAAGTCATTTATCATTGCAATAGCTTCACTCACCTGGACACTGGTCACCTCTCGCCAGTCTGTCCTCTCCAGTTTCACCTGCCTGCCTCCCTGCCTTCTGTCTGGAATCACCCCGCATAACTCCACCTGCACACAAATAGGGCTACTTCAGATTACTACTGAGGATCTACATTGTCATTTCTCAAGCCAATTCTGACTCAGCTCTTTCTCTGTTTCAGTGCCTTTCCACCACCAGCTCTCATACCAATGTTCCCCTTGCTGAGCTTTGCCTGTCACAGTTCATGTTCAAAGTTCATAGCATCATACTCACCTAGCTTGACATAGTATATTTCATGCTCATTTGCTTTAACATTTGTAACCCTTGTATTCATGCAAATAAAGTTCCTGTTCACATCATTCTGAGCGTCCCCTTTGAGTCTGCTTTTGGGTCCACTTCATGTTCTGGCTCTGGCCTTGACGGATACAGTTTAACATTAGAAAGATGCATATAGTCTAACAAGTAAACCAAATACAATTTAAAAATGTATTATTTTTGCTCACTTCAGTAAAAATAACAACAAGTCATATGATTCTATTAGTCTTGAAGGTCTCTGTGTGTTTGCGTGACTCAGAATACAAAGTAGCAGCTACCTTGGGCTTGGTCTGTTCTAAATTGCTATCACAAAATGTGTTTCTGTGTGATGTTTTAATTCAGTTAATTCTTAATCTGAACATGTTTATTTGCTTCATTGCAACATAGCCTGAAGGAACATACTGCTCTAAATTTCCTTTTTTTTTCCCACCAGAGTGCAAAAACTGAGACTGAAAAGGTATGACTACAGCAAAAAGGTTTGGAGACTATGGAGCTGGTAAGATTACACCAGTCCTATTCTCTAAGCACCACCTACTGATATTGGGGGGATTTATTGTTTATATATTGTGCTGTTGTTCAGCAAATCAGCAGCAGCATTCAGAAAAGGCAAACACTTTGGTGAGAAATGTTATGAAAGGCTTGGCTGCTGAACCAAAATGCCTTGGACACAGGGTTGAGTTTTTGTATTAATATTTGGATTCCTGTATTTTTTGGTATTTGAATTCCTTTTCAGTTTTGTATTTCTGTATTACTTCATTTTTATTATTATGTTTGCTACCTTTAGTAATCTGGTTTCAGTTGTAGTAACAGATAGTACAGTAGATAGTTGCAGTAACCGAACTCTCGGCTATAATTTCATGTTATGGTACATATCATTTTTTATATCAGTAGTCTTTTATCTTCTGGCTTACATTTAGTTTCAGCTCATGTCTTGTTATTTATTACTTTCACGTGTATCTCATTACCCAGATTTTTCTACTTCTCCGGTGTGTTTCTATGTCCTAAAGAGGACACACATAAATCCTTTTGTTTTTATGCATTAAACTGGCAACACAAAGCAAAGATTAAAAACAGCTCAAAGAGACTTCAGGGTGTTTGTTTCAGTGATTCTACAGTTGAAACATGAACAGGTATAAATGGAGGCTACAGCACTAAAAGCAAGACTTGCTATTCAGACAACTGAAGATTCTCTGTAATGTAAGAAACAACATTGTGAGTGTCCAGCCACATCTTATCTGTCAAGGTCTCGGCTGGCAGATTGTGTGGAGTGGAAAGTGGTGGATCCAAATGCAGATGAAAGAAGCGTGAAAACAGAACTCAATTATAACAAAAGGCATGCCTTATATTGAAGCCAAAAAACATGGAAAACCAGATAAATAAGAAACTAATTACATAAACCAAAAGTGAGAAAACTAAAAACAGGAACACTAGGAAAACCACAAATACCTGAAACATGGGAGGTTAGCAGTGGAGGAAAAGCAGACAAATTAGCGAAAAATAGAGGAAGACGCAGGGCTTAAATACACAGAGGAATAATGAGGGAATAAGAGTCGGGAGAAGAGCACAGCTGGAAGCAATCACAACCAATGAGACCAGGGAAAGCAAAACTTAAAACCCTGAACACAGGACATTATACTTTCAATATCTGACTTTTCTACATGCATGATTAAAAAAAAAATTTAAACTCACTTCATTACATTTTCTTCTTTTCTATGTTATTCTGAACATAGAAAATTCCATTCCATGTTTCATTCACAGCCTCCAAGGCCAGACTCTTAGTGAGAGGACTATCTTTAGAATAAACTTGATCTTTTATCCATTATATTAATTTAATTTATACTAGATTGTATTCTGAACAATATTAAGCAGCTAAGCATGATTAACTATCAGCAATGTCAATTATAATTTTCTGTTCAACAAGTACATGATACTTAATACCATTTATCTTATTGAAAATAGCTCAATACTTGTTTAAAGTAAATCTTTAGAGGGTTAGATTTTCACAGACATTGTAATGCAAGCCACAGAATGTACATGATCACATTAAAACACTTCTGTTATGTGTAAAGGAGGCAGTAATATCTAAGGCCAAATGCTGTCCATTTTCAGCTGATAAAGATTGTGTGAATAGTGTTATGTTTGAAAGCTCATATCTGAGACTCTACTAAGACCTTACCTTTCTTTTGTGAAAATATGTTTTTATGTTGCTCTGTGACATATTACTGCGAAGCTGATGTGTGTAAGGAGACAGATAAGAATCTTCAATCAAGCATCTGCTGAAGATTTCTTCCCTTTTTCCCTCCTTTCTGTCTCAATTACATATTTTTGTAACATTTTGTGGGACAAAACACACTCTATACTCACCTACACATTCTGTCACGCGACTATGCATTCCAGATGGGGTACCAGTATGAATTGATGCCTACACTATGAACACTGTTCTCATGATCATATACCTTGACCAATCAGTGAATCTAAAATTTGCATTTATAGCTGCATAAATATATCCCAGAGTTAAAGTGACACATTTGAAGGCATTTATACCTGGCATTCAAAAGACAAGAGTGGAATGTACATACAGATGGCTGAATCAAGGAATGGAAAATCTAAAAGGTACCACAGGCAGCGATATGAAATATTATGTAGGTAAAATCATTTACAGTATTTACAGGAAAAGATATTATGTTACCAGTAATTGTTACTGTTGTTAAAGTCATATAAACTTTTTGAGATGATTTTTCACTCATTCAACTGTTTTGGGGCTCGCCCCGAGTTTCGCCTTAATCGTGTGCCATACATCATGTAGTATACATGGGGTAATGAGAAGCGATTAACACCTCACGACCAGCTCCCGTTTAGCAATCATATGGTCGCAAGAAATTCAAACCCGTTTGAAATCCTGGTTGCCCCTTTTGGGGGTATCGTATGGTTGAAGCAGTGCCACGAGTCGATTTAACACAACCTCTCACACTGCGTGTGTGCAAACAGAAATGGAAGTGAAAACGACGGAGCAGCACGGCAGTGCAACGTGTGATCTGGACATAAGCGATGGAGAGACAACTTGTAGAACTTTGGCAAGCTCATTTGAACCTTTTCGATGCGGCCTCAAAAAATCATTACTACCGCAACAATTGTGAAAAGAGTTGGATTGACATTGCTGCTCAATTGCAGCTGCCTGGTCTATGTTTTTCATTAGCAATTTAGCAAAGTTGATGGTGGTGGCGTCTGGGTGTCTGTGTGAATGAAGGACAGAGGGAGAGCAAGAGACAGATTTTGTGTTATAAGCTTATCACTTCATGTTATGGCAGCAGAGTGTGAGCACTCAGGTCACATCAGAGCATTGGGGTGTATAGTGTGAGTAATGTGCGATTCTGCATATTTCGGTATCGATCCGATATCAAGTAAATACGGGCCAGGTTCGGCCGGATGGCAGGCGATGGAGGTATGTGGTGGGCATGGTTGTGGTGCAGCTAGATGTTTTCAAGAAAATTATTTTAAAAAGTATCACAGGCACTTTGGCAAAATTACACACATCTACACATCGCTTATATATCATCTGTTTTATAATGTCTATCAAGCTTCATACAGTAAAGTACAATGACTACATGACTGAAACACAAGCTTCATCTCTGTGTTAATAAAAATAGTATACATGTATGCCTGAATAAAAACAAACAGGTGAGATGTTAGAACCCCTTTATTTTTATTTGAGTAGACATTAAAAAATTACAATAGACAGCTGGGGTTTGGAAGTGAACTGAACTAATATTTAAAATATAATCGGATCATTGTTGGAGCAGCCTTCAAAATCTCCACATATTGACATGCAATTTTTGTTCCCACAAAAATTTTCCTCCTGAATTTAAATATATTTAATGTTAGATTTCATTCAAAATCAGCTAATCTCAGCTAAACCGATTTACTCAGGAACAAATAAAACACTGAAATAAACAAAACATTAACATTTATCTAAGTGACTTATATATCATGTTTAGTGAAAGACCGCGGGGGGGTTGAAAACGATGTGCCATAGTGTGATGCAGAGGTGCGGATGAATCCCTGTGATGTCTGTTATTTTGACAGCAGACAGATGGGAGACTTCCTACTAATTGGCCAGATGTGTGTAATAATGCATTACATGTTGTGTGCGTTTGTGTTTACTTTCTTTCTTCTGGCCCATGTTTTAAATATCAAACAATGGAAACCCACCATAGGGACACACCATACACACACATGCACAAAGAACACATGCAGAAATAATCACACCCCAGCAATAAATTGAACGTACTGTACTCACAGCAGGATACAGTCAGGAACATAAGTAAACACATAGGCATACATCACAGTAAGAGTTCTTCCCACCATGTGTGCCGTTAGATAAAATGTCAAGCATTTTTTTTCCCCGCCAGTACCAGACACAAGGCAAAATATACTTATAGGCCTTTAAATCATCTACCTTTAGCTCCACCACATTTCATTTAATTTTACAGTTTACAAACAGTAATGAAATAAAAGGTACCACCAGGCAGCTAATGCTTTTAGAACTACCTTCCATTTATTTTCAAGTCACATGAAGTTTAATGAAGTTGCAATTATTTAAACTGCATTTTGCTCTATTAAAACTTATGATCTTTGAGAAAAACAGGACTGAAATTTGTCTGAACACTTCTCACTCAGTATCAGTTGAGTCACACTTAGACCTGCTGAGATTATTTTATGCAGTCAATGTGCAAAGAAATTTTATAAAACACAAATTGAGTGGAATCATTAAAAAAATACCCTGCTGATGGTCATTAATTTGATTCACAATGGTCTTCGCAGCACATGATTTAATCTTTTCTTTGGCCAAAGAATTATTATTTCAGTTTTATCATAAACATTTCCAGTAATTTTAAAAATGGATCCAAACATGAGAGATTTGATACTTTATGGGACTGAACCCATTTGAGATGTAAGGAATGAGAATACTTTCATTTTGGTATATTTTAATTGCTCAGCGTTTTTAGATTTAACTGGGCAAGTACTTCTGCCTTGCTTACCTTTAGTTGTGGTGGCACTCTCACTTGGTACTGGCTTTCTCTGTGGTATAATATCTATCCCTGTCATGTGAAATGCATGGCAGGTAGGATAAGGACCCAAATGCAGGACTCAGAACACAAGAGGGGTAAACTGAGAGAGGAAGCTGTGGAAACAACTCAAACATTACAAATGGGGAAAAAACAATACCTGAACCGGAAACTGGGAAGCTAGGCACTCAGAATTAAAGAACTAGAAAACCAAGAGCTAGGAATCACAAGAGGACACAAGGAACATAGAGATAACATACAGCACATAAGGGTACGATGCGACAACAGACAGAGGAAAATACATGGCTTAAATACATAAGAGAGTGACGGGAATGAGCCACAGGAGGAGAGCACAGCTGGGAGTAATCTGACATAACGAGACGGGGAGGAAGCAAAACTGAATACACTGAAGAAAGGACAAGGAACTAGCCAAATAAAACAGGAACCAGGAGACATTAACAAAGGCAAAGACTTGAAACTGAGACTTGGAGACATGACTGACTGGAAAGACAGAGGAAACATGGAGACAAGGGTGACTAGACATTAAATGTGGGACACAGCAAAGGCACAAAGTAGACAAGGAAACAGAGACTATACACCGGCTAAGCTAAACACTGAGGGAGGGAGAACTAAGGTCACCAAGGAATGAAAAAATAAAAATAACCAAAACCATAAATAACAACAATCAAATAATATAAAACCAAAAACACAAACACTGGGTCACCAGACCCAGTACCATGACAATACTTATTCCTGTTACAAGCACAGTTGTGTTTTGTGTAGCCTGCTTAATTAAAAACTTTTAGACAAAAACTAATTTCATAGTGTAATCTTCATGTGCTTTGGTCAAAGAACACTCTCCTTTGAATCACCTGCTAATTATATTCACAATATTAGTCATGGATCACATTAGCTTGTGAAGTAATCTGGCTTTAAACTAAAAGTTTTCAAACTAGAATTAAAGTTTCTTGAGGTTGCTGGCATTGTCATTTGGCACTATATAAATAAAATTGAATTAAATTGAACTCATAATGTCAGTCGGTAAATGTTATATATAGCTTGCAAGCTTGCTGTACCTGTAAAAAGCTAAACCTCATGGATCTCATTTGTGAACTGACAGATCCTATGTAAGTACAAGATCAAAGTCAAATGTTTATGTTGACAGTTGATTTTTGTTCCGATTCTCTTTTTATATAAAAATCATGTTTAGCAATTTCAGATTTTTTAACTCATAAAGCTATCAGAGTAGTGGAATAAAATTGAATCTGTACAGTCACTGTAGAAGTTCTTGATGTAAAACCAAGATGGATCATTACAATCAGCTCTGTCATTTGCCTGAATACCTCTTGCAATCATTTTTAGTATATAATGGGAAATCAGCTACTTACGTATGTATGCACTCATTGCACAGAACTTCAGGTAGAAGGAGTAAAGAATGACATTTTTTTCCTCTGAAACTTTTCATCATGACAATATAGGCCATAAGCAGTACTTTGCCCATCTCAGTCTAATTGCAGAAAAAAGCAGTGGCTGTGCCTTGTGTAGCAATCATCACTAAATGACCCGTAATCACAGTGAAGACTACTGTCAAAGGATTTCCAGCTTTTACACTGCCCATTATCTCCTGAGAACATAGCAAAGTAGTACGCATGCTTGAGGAAAAAATAAATAAATTTAAAAATAATAAAGTAATCGCTCACGAAGTAGCGTATTCCATGCTTCTACTATAATGATGAAACATTACTGTTAGAGAATGTTATGTGAAAAATGCATCCGAATATATTTTCTAATATAAAAAAAAAAAAGAGGCAAAGGCCTAAGGCAGATCAAGCATTGCAGATGTCTCCTGTCTTCACGGGCATCAGACAGCAGCTTAAATGGACATTGACTTCCCTGTTAGAATATCCAAATGGGCAGGCAAGACACCCACAAAGTGTACATATTTAAGAATATCTGTAGCACTCACTTTGATGTGAAAACCAGATGAATTTTACTGACTGTTAGGAAGCTCAACTAAAAGGATTATTTTAAGGTAGATATTTGCTGTGCTGTCTAGATGCACTGTCACATGCAGAAAACAGACATGTATTATACTCACGATGATGAATAGGACACCACCAAGTCAAGCCCCTTAGGCTGATGAAGTGTGCATGCCAATTTAGCATAATCCAAAAAAAAAAAATGTATATATTGTAATATTCACTAATGGAAACTAGTGATGTTTAATTAACAGAGCATGGTGGGCTATGATCATATAAAATCGGAACTGTCTTAAACCCAAATATCAAAAGTGTAAATAAGAGATGAATGAAAGAATGAATAACATATGAATATTGGAATGTTTTAGCCAACATTTACATTTATTAACCTGTAGGGCATGGAAACAACTGATACTGCTGGCCATGAATTCCAGCAATCACATTTATCTGAGTGGGAGGTGAAATTTCAGTGTTTTAATATGACACTTGTAATCACCTAGAGGCCTCATACATATACAAACACTCACACGTACAATCTCAGAGGCACAGACTCAATCCTCAACACTTAAGTGCCCACCCACGGGAGGCTTAAATCACACAACACACACACTGATGAGTCACTGTTTGACCTTGGCAAAAACCGCACTGCTGACGGTGTAAATCTGCTGGTTCCCCGATGGAACACAGATGAGAAGGGAGAACACAAGGCCAGTTACAGCCATTTTCTAAACCAGTTAACCACACCCCAGAGATTCTCTATATGTCATTAGGTAAATTTAATTAATGATATTAATCAAATTTGACTTTTTTTTCTTAAAGTAGTGTTCAAAAATTAAAACGAACCTTGTGACAACCCAACCCTTTCCCATTTTCTATATTTACTGAAAAAACACTAAAATAATTGATTAAGTCTGTGAAGGTTCTCAGTCATTCAGGTCATCGCTTGTTTCCAAGCTCCTTAGACAATAATCAATTAACTTTCTCTAATAAAGAAATATAGAAAAAATGCAAGTTTATTTTTTTACATAGATTTTAAAGACCAGGCCTATGTACCAACCATTTGTATGTTTAAAATCTGTTTCAAACTGTCTCTTGCCTGTACATGGACAGCACAAGTGTTCAGATCTGTTGTTGAGCAATTGCTCCTGGATGAGTGCTGCCCGCAGCTGTGCAATGGTCATTGGTTGTGGCTGCCTCTGATGAAAATGGCAACCCAGTATGTGCCAGACATGTTCAATACTGGACATATTAGGACTAAGTGTCTGCCAATGACATGTCTAGATATGCTGCTCATCCAGAAAGACCTGCACTACTTTGGCAAGGTTGAGGCACACAATCAAAATCAATCGGATCAGAAATTGTGCTCTCACAAGCATGCAAGGCTGCAGCAAAAGCTTGGACACACATCCAACATCCAGCATGCCAATTAGCCTCAGTCTGCTTCAATCAGTCATGGCACTGATGACACTGTTTTGCACACAATGTAATTTGTGTAGCAGTAGTGCAGTAAATCAAACCAATTTTGATGTGTACAGTTGGTTAGTTTGTATTTGGTGAACAAGTTACCTATGGGTCATTGACATTAACTGGATCTGCAAACTACTCATAGAACATATCTTGATGCATGCTCAATAATTCATGTAAGGAAATCCCAAAAAGTTGAATCTGTTCATTGGGATGTGACGTTTTTATTGGGAGAAACGTTTAGTCTCTCATCCAAAGACGAATTCAATCTCCCTCACTGAGACTAGAGCAGGGGTCTCAAACTCAATTTAGCTGGGGGCCGCTGGAGGCAGAGTCTGGGTGAGTCTGGGCCGCATCAGGTTTTCCACAAGAAAGCATTGTTAATAAATTTTCTCAAATCTTTTTATTTATTTATTTTTAATTAAGATGAAATAAAATGTATTACCAAATTATGAATGAATGAATAAATAAAACTTCAGAGCTGGAGTGGTGGGGCAAATCCAGGAGAAACATAGTACATAGAAACATAGTAACCCAAGCACAACACCACCGCCCCAATGAACCAGTCTGCTACCCCCAGTCTGTTGACTCAGATAAGTGATAACATAAATGTAAATGTAGAAAGCAACAGCGCACTGAAACCAGGTCAACTGGAGGAGACGCGGAAGCGAGAAAGCACATGAAAAGTTCACTACACAGTGTCTTTACTACTTGCTGCAGATCCTGATCTTAACACGCTTCTGCAACACAAAAAAACCCCATGCAACACATAAACACCAGAAAACCGATAACGGCAACATTAAATAGACATGTTACCTGCTTCACCACAATACTGCCTAGATTGGTCCTTAATGCGACAGGCAAGGTCCACTGCAGGTAGATTTAAATTCTAAGAGCAGTAGGGATGCCCAATAAGTGAACAACTACCAATTTAATGAGAGGTATAAAACAAAACCCAGGGTACCTGACAGGGCTGGACTGGGATAAAAAATCGGCCTGGGCATTTTGACTAAAGAATGGCCCACCAGGTATTATAGGAAAAGCCAGTATTTAGCAGAAATATTAAACAACCTAACTAAAAGGGTTGCCAATTCCCAGCAAAACAAAAGTCACCCCCCCCCCCCATGATGAAAAAACCACATAATCGCCATAAATGCACGTGTAAAACAAATGCACAGAAACGATTTTTTTCTACAATAATTAAATAGATTCAACATCTTTCTTCAACAGAATTGCAGACTGCACAGATGTTTTTTTCCCAAAGGAAAAAGTACTATAGCTTACTAGGGTATATATTATAGCCACTTTAATTTTAAAATTGTGTATATGCTGTATATTCTTGCATTTATTATCTCATTCTTATTGTCTGTTTATGCCCTGACCTTATCTTTAACGCCATGCCCCTTGGGGATAAATCAAGTCATTATTATGCTGATTCGACTTAATAGTTACTACATACAATAATGGATTTCTATACATTTTAGATAAGATGAAAACTTTGGTTTTAAGATTCAGATAATTATTTTTTTAAACTAGACATTTTAAATGAGAATAATAAAGAAAAGTATTTCTT
>VUQR01013116.1:0-11254 GCA_015108515.1 Hemichromis elongatus | reverse complement strand
CCCACACTTAAGCTAGAATGAAAAAAGACACAAAGCTGGAGTTTTTCTGTGTCTTCACGCTGTACAGCTGTCACTTCTTTTCTCATTCTACCCCCTCCCTCTCCTGTTTCTAATTCAATCATGAAACTGATAAATGATCAGCTTTTCTATCGCTAGTTGCGTCTCTCTCGTTTGTTAATCACCCAGTTTGCGCCAGAAAGAAGAAACCAGCAGATAAACAACGACCCTAAAAGTTTAGCTTGAATAGAATTGTCTCCCCGTGTGCTAATCAAGTCCAAAACCTCAGTTTCTGTCCACTGACTCACTCCGTCTCCAGTTTCCGCCGCCATGCTTTCTCGTTTGTCTTCTCCGCGCTGATAATTGGCATCTGTCTTGTGTCAGTGACGTAAAAGACGGATTTAATGCGAGACGACCGTTCAAACTGCAGTCACTTTCTAAAACATCGGATATGTATCGGATTCAGTACCACATACCAAAGTGACCCAGATCGGATTTGAAAATATCAGACTTGTGCTGTTCACACTGTCATACCGTGATCGGATATGGGTCGCATAGGGGCAAAAAAATCAGATTTGATGCACTTTTGCCTGCAGTGTGAACGTAGCCTTAGTTACCAGTGACAGGCTCGAGTAGGGAGCCAAAAACCAGAGGTTTTCTTAACATACTGAGAGCATGGATGTTGTAAAAGTATAAACCATAGGGAAGTAGCAGTAGTTAGGGTTGAATTTAGTACTAAATATGAAGAAGTTCATTTTTACGTGTAAAACTTTGTGCTAGCTGTTGTGATGCTTGTTCAAAGCTACCCAATTGGTCACTCTGAGAAAGAAACCGGAAAAAAACAAATAAACAGAAGTGAAGGACATAGGGGACAAGGCACTCGTGTTTTTAGATGCTGTTTTTTAATAGGTGCATTTGCAGCCCAGTATGACCAACAGGACATCACAAAACTCTAATAATGTTAGCTACTTCTATGCAACATTTTCTCTTTATTCAGATTCTTAACAGTTTCAGCCACTTGGTGTACTTGTCCTTGGTTATTCCCATTTTGTTGTTGGGTAACATGAATCCAGGCATTACACTAAATATTGAGTAAGCAGCTTCTGTATAAAGAAAGAAAAAAAAATGTTAATTTGAAGAAAGTTTTAATTTGGTAATGACAAAGAAATTTAATTTATTGTGCCTCTGCTGCCTCAAGGGCAATGTCCAGTCTGCCCACTAAGGTCTGCAATGGTGCCAAGATGGGTCTAGATTGACTAAATGATGCCTCCTTGATCATCATGCAAGGTACTGTTATCTAGCAAGATGAGGTCTGGAATTGGGAATTCTAAAAGTGCAGATGGAGCAACTCAGTGACAGATACTTTAAGCACGCTTAAACGTTTGGGATCTGTACTTATTATTAATCTGCTGAATAAATGGTTTAGGAAAAATTAAGGTAAAACAGGGAAGAGCAGTTCATGCTCACAGTAGAACCCCATGCTTGTCCTAACAAGAATTTATGGTAGTTCCCCAAAAATGTCATGACAGGGTTAACAAACGGATCACTGTTTATTACAGCAGGTCTGCTATGGCATTTTAAAAGGCCAGTGACACCAAGACGCTCTAAATTCTGACGTGGTATACAAAAGACACTGATTATTAGTTGATTGACTTGAAAACTTTAAAAACATTACTTTTTTAAATGTGGAAATAAAAATTGTTCTTTATGGTCCTTACTAGACTTTCTTTCTTGTGTCTGTGAATACTGAAGCACCCACCCATAGCAGATCTTTCCCCTGCTGGCATCAGTCACTGTGAGTGTGGAATGTCTATTCCCTGCTGGTTGGTAGGTTTAATCAGTTGAAAAGAGGGGGCCGCACCTAAAAGTCAGGGGTTCCTATAGTTTGCATGGAAGAAACTGACTTGTTTCACCATCAATGCTCCAAACTGTAGTAAAACTTAAAAAAGGGAAACGGGAACAAAAAAGACAAATGCTTGCCTTAAAAGTAGAAGTTCTCCCTTTCTTGAAATGCAGTTGCAGCAAAAAGGTGCAACAAGCCAAGAAGGTCTCACTTAGTATTACTTCTTGTGGAAGCACTTGGAATTAGTTTGCAGAGGCGTTGCTGTCATATGCAGTCTTCAAGGCAGAAAAAATAATCAGAAAGGGTTTTCAGCACTGTAGACCTTTTTTGTGACCAATTTCATACCTATAATTACCAGCAACCACTAACAACTGGTTGGAGAATACACATTGTTCTGTCAGGATAGGTGGTTGCGAGATGGTCACAGACCAGTCTCTAGGCCTGTGTCATTGGGGACTTATTCAGACAGCTTTGTCTGATGCACTGATTGAATATAGTCAAGCTCTGAAACATTTTCACTGTTAATACATAGTTAAGTGCTAGTTGTGCTCTGAACTGCAGATGCCCCAGATGATTGGTCATTTCTGTTACATGTCTGAAAGGCGCATGTAGGGGGGCTGGACATACGGTATAAGGTAGTAATGATATGAATTTGGCCAGCGGTAGAGACTTTGACTATACCGCTCTACCGGAATTTCAGAAGCAGATTTACGTCGCGAAAACGCTTTTCTGCCTGATTTGCGCGACTGATTGCATAGAAAATACGCTCGGCAGTTTGTGGTGCATCTTGTGCATTTGTGCGTATCACGTCTACCGCTCGAGTTGGAAAAATCTGAACTCAAGCATCAAGTTGCAACGTGACAATCAATCAGGAGCCTGGTGACGTGATGCTCTGACCTAGTTCAAAGGGGCTGGTCCAGCCAAAGCCATTCATTCTTTATTCAATATGGACGAAAGGCTTACAGTGGTCCCGCTGTTCATCCTTCACTGCCTCGCTTTTTCGTAGATTTTTTTAAATTGCACAGTACAACTTTCAACAATGCGCATTGCATTCTGCAGCCTGATTGACAAATCTCCGTGTTATCTCCTGCACTTGCCAAATTTATCATGTTTGGTTTTGATAACCGTCACGTCCAATAGAAAAAAACAGCACAAAAACACCCATTACTATGTCCCTCATTTGGAAATAGACACCTGCACCAGGAGGGGAAAAGGTTTTACGCCGCTGCTCTCCACAGTAAATAGAGAACGGAGACTCTCTCTGCAAACGCTAGATCGACAGCTGCCATCTTGCAAACATACCGTCTGGCACTACTTCCTCCCACATTTCCGCTTCACGTGCGTGAAAATTTTGAAGCCCGACCAGTTCCTGTTGGACACACTTCGAGGTGTGAATGTGCAAGCAACCAGCTCACGTTCACACCCCCAGTTAAACTTAATTGTTACACCTAGTAAAGTGGCAAGTTCATTTTGTTTGATCATTTTATTTAAGATGAAAGAATTTAGACAGTTTTTAACTCTGAGTGATGCCGTGGTGTTTGTTTGCCTTTGGGAACTGAAGCGGACGGAGTTTTGAATGCAAATTAGTCCGTGGGGCTCCTGACTTACGGTAGCTGTAATGCTCCGACAATCCATCAAGCGTTGCGGCTTCATAGCTTACCAAAGTCATACTAAAACATTTTTGACAGATTTTGGAGCTCCGTGTACCACATAAAATTGGTTCGAAGTCATTAAGAATTCATAAATAAGGCGCACTGTTGATTTTTGCTAAAATTAAAAGATTTAAAGCGGAAAATACGGTATACAGAAGAAAAGAATATATCGCGATCTATATCGTTACCACACATGCTTCAAATTATACTGCGATATGGAGTTTAAGCAATATCGCCCAGCCCTAGGCGCGTGCATAGTTGGTGCATTATAATGCAAATCTCAGTGGTAGAGACTAAAAAACTCACACACATGGATGCTTACTGTCTGACAGAACTTACGTCATTTGTACCTTACCAGATCTGTGGACACAGGTTTAACCTCTATTGACCATTGTTTTTTGCCTAGCGTAGATTGTGGGAAATTAATGCTGAATTGCACTACTTGTCATACAGTTTGAATTTTAAACAAACTTTGGAGTCAGTTGTCTCGCCATTTTTTTACTCTCCCTCTTCCCTTTACCATATCTTATGGACCTTGGCACTGTGTTTTTTATTTTTATTCTTCTAGTCGCATGTTCATCTAGTGGTTGTGTACTGATTACATATGACAGGCAAACGCTTTTAAATCCCAGTTCTTTCCTTTTGTTTCGGGCCAACCCTTGGTGGAGTGTGGGCAGCGCTAATCTAACACAACTGGATCCGACCATCGGCTTCTCAGACCTACCCCTCCCTAATCTCTACAAGAAACACTACAGGAAGCGGGGAAGAAGGAGTGGCCATCTTATCCGTCTCAGGGCCAGAATTACGGACCATGTATATGCTAACCTGGACGCTAAATCATTTTCTCTCTCCTCCCTGGATTGCACCGACGCTAAGTTGCTTACTTATCACTGGATTTACCCAGTTGATCATCAAGCCGCCTCTGCCCTTTTTGCAGCGCGCTTTCCTGCTCGGATTTAGATAACGTCGTGCCGACGGGGAGTTTGTTGAAGCAATCTAAGTACTCTACGTTATGCTTCTAGAGGTGACTTACTACCTTGGCCACGGATGGCACTGCTTAATGTCAGGTTGCTAGTAAATAAGACCTTTGTTTTAAATGACTTCTTCTCTACTAGTGGCCTTGATGTTTTATTCCTTATGGAAACCTGAATTCGCCCTGGTGAGCTCATTGCTTTCTCTGAACTTCTTCCTTTGGACTGTTCCTTTTTTAGTTCACCGAGGCTTTCTGGTAGGGGAGGTGATTTAGCCTCAGTTTTTAAAAACCTATGTAATGTCCAGCAACTTTTCTCACCTAACTTTGCTAGTTTTGAAGCTCAGTTATTGAAGATGACTGCTTCCATGACCACTCTTTGTGTGTTGGTCTACCGACCGCTCAAACATAACAAGTGTTTTATCTCTGACTTTCCTGACTTCCTGGGTTCCGTTCTTTTTAAATATGACTCTGTTCTTATTCTAGGTGATTTTAACATACACATCTGTTGTAAGGATGACAAGCTAAAGACTTTCTTGCTTTAACTGACTCGTTTAATCACCTCCAGTGGGTAAATGAGTCAACTCACACTAAAGGCCATATTTTGGACTTGGTATTCACATATGGCCTGGATATCTGTATTAAGGATATAAATGACGCTGGGATTTCTGATCATTTCCCAATTATTTTTGATATTGGTTTATCTGCTGCTGGACCGCAGTCTGTAACTCCTTCTCGTCCGCTACGTGTACTCAGCTCTGAAGCTGTGTCAAAGTTTGCTGTGTCTTTTTTTGGATTCAGCATTTATGATTCCTGACTGCTGCACAATTCGCTCACCTGATGATTATGCTAATATTTTGTTATCGTTATTTTTATCTACCCCTGATTTGGCTATTCCTGACTACTGTTCTCTCTGCTTGGTTGATGGTCATGCTAATATCCTGTTATCTCTTTGTTCTTCTATTTTTGACTCTGTTGCTCCCTTCAAAATGAAGCGCTCTAGATCTTACTCTCATTGCTGGCTAAATGACACTACACGTGCCTTACGCCGTATTTGTCGCCGTGATGAGAGGAGGTGAAAAAAAAAAACAACTTCATGTCTCTTATGGTATGTTGCGGACTAGCCGCTCAAATTTTCGAACTGCTGCTAGAATGGCTAAGACATCTTTTCTTTCCAAGTCATTAAGCCATTCTGACTAAATGATCACAACCCACGTATGTTATTTAAAATTTTTAATTCTGTTGTTAATCCCTGTGCTGATATGCCTTTATCATATTCACAAGCTCTTTGTAAGCGTTTTCAAAATCTTTTTTTTTTTTATGTTTTAGATAAGGTTTTAATCTTTTAAGTCTTCCTCTTCGTCTCCCTCTTGTCCTGCTTTTTTGTCTGACTCTAATTCAACTTTTCATCGATTTGAGCCTGTGTGTGACTCTCAAGCAGCTGGTTAAGCAACTGAAAAACACCAATACTGTGTTTGATATTCTCCCATTACGCATCAAGGACTGCTTTGATGCAATTGGACCGAGCATTCTATTCTTATTGAACTTTTCTCTACTCTCTGGATCTGTCCCACTGGCCTTTAAGCAGTAATGCTGTAGTCCCGCCTATTCTGAAAAAAAAAGAACCTTGATTATTATGATCTCTTGAACTATAGACCAGTGACTAGTTCTTTGCGAACCACATTGCCGAGAAATTTCAGTCTGCCTTTAAGCCACGGCACAGCACTGAAACGGCCTTGCTTAGAGTTCTCAATGACCTTTTTGTAAGCACTGATTCTGGACGCTCTGTTGTCCTGGTTTTATTCGATATTTCTTCGGCTTTTGATATATCGTGGATCATAACATTCTTCTACTAAGACTTGAGCATACTGTGAGTATTAGAGGCACTGCCCTTAACTGGTTCAAATCTTATCTCGCTGACAGGTCCTTCTCGGTTAATTTGGGCAACTTTTCGTCTTCCTCTGTACCTGAACGCTGTGGTGTTCCTCAAGGATCTGTATTAGGCCCTGTTCTCTTCTCACTATATCTGCTCCCTCTTGGAGCAATCTTTAACAAGCATAATATTGCCTTTCATTGCTATGCTGATGACATACAGATTTACTTTGAGATTACTGATGATCTTGCTATGTCTTTTCATTTTTTTCGTGAATGCATGCACAAGGTTAAAGATTGGTTCAAGAGTAATTCTCGTCCTGAACGAAAAGAAAACGGAGATCGTGGTGTTCAATAGTAAAGTCCCCCGCAACCAATTGTGTTCTGCTCTGATGCCCTTTGCTAGCTCCCCTTCTGAATATGCTGGTAACTTGGGCATATTACTGGATAGCTCGTTTAAATTTGACAAGCAAGTATCTGCCGTAGTGAGGTCTAGTTTTCATCAGCTGTGCCTCATTTCTAAGGCTAAGTGCTATATTCTGCATAAGGACCTGGAGAAACTTATCCACGCATTCTTGACTTCCAGGTTGGATTACTGCAACTCTCTTTACACTGGCCTTTCCTCTTCTCTTTTACCTAGATTGCAGACTGTCCAGAATGCGGTGGCACGCCTTTTGGCGGGTAGCAGGAAATTTTCCTCCTGTTCTTGCTGGCTTGCACTGGCTGCCAGTTAAGTACCGGATTCAATTTAAAATACTACTCTTCACATGCAAAGTTATCAATAAATTGGCACCGAGTTACCTCAATGAACTTCTTAGGTTACACACTCCTGTCAGAGCACTTAGATCTGCTACCAAACTTCTTTTGGAGCAACCTCATTCTCAGCTGAAGTCTCGGGGCGACCATGCATTTGTTGTAGCTGCCCCAGTCTCATGGAACAATTTTCCTGTTGCTATCCGGGTTTTGACTCTATGCCATTGTTTAAATCTCGGTTAAAGACTTATTTATTTAATCTTGCTTTTCCATCCAGCTAATATTTGGTGTGTGTTGACACATTTTTATCTGTTGTACTTTGTTAACTACTTTTATGCGTTTTGATTGTCATGGTTTTATATTTATACGGGCCGGGTCCTTTCTCTTTCCCCTTCCCCATCTCCTTTTCCTATCTTATTTTGCCAAGCACCTTGGTTTTTTAGTGTGCTTTATAATTAAAGTCTATTATTATTTATTATTACCTTTCTTTCATCCCTCCAGGTCCTAATCCAGCATGGAAAAGCAGAGGAGTCAACATACACCTTATAAAACACACTTGGGTGTTGAGCAAACCCACTGATCGCCACATGGAGACCAATTTTCTTGGTGTCAGGATAGTTTTACTTGTACATACCGGTTAAAAATGATGCCATCTGTACATGGACAAAATCATTTTGTAATGGAAAAGCAGAAGTCTGGGAACAGTGCTTCTTCAGCCAATTCAGCCGCAGAAATTAACTTCATCTGCACTGAGTGCGGTGACGGATTCAGTCAGTATGCTAATGTATTAGCACACATGGCTGTTCATGGACCTTTGGAGTCATTTTCCTTTGATGGGTCATCCAATGGATTTGAAGTCCCCCGAGAATATGTGCTACACGAAAATGGTACACTGACAGTTGTGAATGGTTTGACACAGTCACATTCTTCTTTAAAGCCAGTATCTCCTGGAGTTTTGCCAACACATTCACATATCCCATCCTCTGTAAGGCCAGTATCTCCTAACGTAAAAACACAACCTGCTCCTTGCAAAGAGGTATTCAGGCCAAGGCCGTCAGATGTGAACTCGGACAAGTCTCGCCAGGGACATTACCGCTGTGAAATATGTAACAGATCATTTAATAGCTTGCAGAGTTTACATCGTCACCAGCAATATCGAAACACAGAACGAGGATACAAATGTACTTTGTGTTGCAAGATCTTTGAAGATAGGCAGGATCTCAAAAGACACCTCCAGGACCACTTAAATGAAAGGTTTCACTGCTGTCGTCTTTGTGGTAAGCGATTCCTGAAAGCAGATGCACTGAATGCTCACCAGAAAGAAAATCACTCTGTTTCCAAAAGTACAGCTCTGGGTAAATCTGAGACTAAGCAGGAAAAAAAACTTGAGAAAACATACCCTTGTAAGAAGTGCAAACTGAATTTTTTCTGGATGTCAGACTTCCAGACACATTCTCTCTACCATTGCAAGGGGAAAGAACCTGATGCTTTATTTGCATCTGAAATCGAAATTGACATAAATGAGTCTGAGAACCTAGACAATGCCCAACTTGAAAATTGTCATAGCAATGGCACAGCAATTGATATGCAGAATGGGGAGAGTAAAGTCTTTAGGCATAGTAGAGATGATAATAATGAATATGCTTTCACACCATATAGATGTGGTTTATGTGGGGATCGTTTCCAGAAGTTGGCAGCTTTAAAGGAGCATCATCTCTCACATCAAACTCAGGAGGAAATAGATCAGATGAATCAAGAGTCTCAAAAACCTTTAAAGCAAAGGGTCCAACCTAAAGCCAGACGTAGAAGAGGGGGCAATCCAAATGGAAAGCTCCATCCGTGTAAGCACTGTCATCGTGTCTTTAATCATTCTAGTAGTTTATCCAGGCACATGAGATACCATAAAGGTACAATGCACACATGTGTATTTTGTGGTAGGCATTTTCCTCAGCGCTGCGATTTGAGGAGACATGTAGTCATGTATCACAAAGCTGAATTGGATAAGAAGCCAGGTTTAAAACACTTGTACACAGCTCCACCAAAAGGTCCTCCATACACTTCTCTTAGTAATAGGGAGAAAAACATGAGCCCTCCTAATGAAAACACCAAGAGTTCATCTGACTATGAAGCTGTAGCTTCACCAGAGCAGAATCAAAATGATAAACAATCAGGAAAAGCAGGTAGAGTTAATTACAAGTGTCAGGAATGTGGAAAGAGATTTGGGCTGTTATGTGTGTACCAACGGCACTTGCGTTACCACAAAAAGGAACCCAATAAGTGTCCCCAGTGTCCAGCTCAATTTAGGAATTCTTCATCCCTTGAGCTTCATCTTCAGAATCACCCAAGCACTGAGGAAGTGGAAGATGCTGGACAAACATCTCGTGGCACTGGTACTAGTGTGGATGCTGTCGTGGAAAAGGGTAATGCAGAGGACTTAGAGGATGACTATATGGACCATACTCAAAATGATAAAGGAAGTTCTTCAGAGGCTGTCTATGAGTGCACAGAGTGCACTGAGACATTCTCATGCTTGGAGAAGTTTCTTCAGCATCAGACTTCTCATGGTTCAGAAAACAATGGGTAACTATCCTGTCAGATACATTTTTTTTCATTATTCCTGACAACAATTTTGCTGTAGAGAGTTGAGTATTTTTGACTTTAGAATGGATCTAATTGGGTAACTCTAAATTATGGACTGTAAAGTTTGTTTGTGTTGGTCGTTTTATATAAGTACTTTTATACAATTTTTTGTTGGCATGGCATGAAAAGTATTTGTGGTGAATTTTAGAGATTAATGGGAACTTGGAAATAAATCACACATGCAGACCATACCAAATCAGTTCTTCATTAAAATCGTTGTGAAAATGGGTTACAAATGCAGTGTTTGCCTGTTATGGCTAGAATGCATATTTATATCAATTATTCTGTCTCAAACTATTGTTTCAGTTGATAGTAAATATGTTGTTTATTCTATTGTATTTTTAATAACCTATGCTGTCAGTGTAAATCATATTGCTGCATTCATCATGTTTTACTTGCAAAAATGTAATTTTTTTAATCGGTTAAAATACTATCTTATGTATACATCTTTATTTTGAAATGATTGCATTGTTGTTTAGTAAGGTAATTGTGCCAATAAAGTTGAACCAAGAAACAACTTAACATCTCTCTTGCTTTGCAAAAACCTCCTTTTTTTTAACGTAAGATGAGAATTATAGTATCTAAGAAACCACTTCTGTAGATGTACAATGACTTTAGCCATGCGTCGTCATTCAGCAACAGCAACACCAGGGTATAGTGGGTCATTAAGGTGAAGTATCAAGCCTAGAGCAGGTGCTTGCTTGTGTTTTGACTTGGGAAGGTTCAGGTAACGGCATTGAAGGTGTTGTGTACTCTGCAGTTGTCTCCCAGGATCAGACAGTCGGCTCAAACTTATATTCTAATGTCCACAGCCACTGATGGCAGAACATTTGGCAAAAACCACCTTAACGGTGGTGCATGCCATGGACAGGCAGATGGCACACTGAATTCTTAGATTGAAATTTCAATCTGAGCACACTATTTGCATTTTAAATTAAGAGCTTCGTGATTTTTAGCCATTTCCCCAAAATGCAATTCAAGTCGAAGGGCCACTGCTCTGACACAGGTACTTTATGAATCACAGATGCACCAGTGGAAAACTAATAACTGTTGATTCTTGCAGGAGAACTACAGGTTGCAGTACTGTAGCTGTTTTATAGCAGGATTTTAAAGTACAGGTCCTTCTCAAAAAATTAGCATATTGTGATAAAGTTCATTATTTTCTGCAATGTACTGATAAACATTAGAGTTTCTATATATTTTAGATTCATTACACACAACTTAAGTAGTTCAAGCCTTAAATTGTTTTAATATTGATGATTTTGGCATACAGCTCATGAAAACCCAAAATTCCTGTCTCAAAAAATTAGCATATTACATCCGACCAATAAAAAAAAAAGTGTTTTGAATACAAAAAAAGTCAACCTTCAAATAATTATGTTCAGTTATGCACTCAATACTTGGTCGGGAATCCTTTTGCAGAAATGACTGCTTCAATGCGGCGTGGCATGGAGGCAATCAGCCTGTGGCACTGCTGAGGTGTTATGGAGGCCCAGGATGCTTCGATAGCGGCCTTAAGCTCATCCA
>VUQR01013115.1:36797-58493 GCA_015108515.1 Hemichromis elongatus | reverse complement strand
AAAAACGTCTATCTTTCATGTCTGTGAAGGTTCTCAGTCATCCAGGTCATCGTAGTCTAAGGAGCTGTAAGGAAAAGGCGTCTGGACTTCTTTATGTTCACATTTTGGACAGAGAAGACAGATGGTTTGAAAGAGGAGTGAAAGAAGCCATCTATGTCCACTGTGAACGGCCATCTTTGAACAGAGGCGGTGGTTTACGACACCAATTGTCTGCCATCTATAATCCAGTTCTGAGATCCCTTCCCAGACGCCTTAACGCCCACTCACATCCTGGGCCATCTGTCCTCTGGAATTCACATGATAGGGTGAGGCCAGGTTTCACAATGAGTTCACCTGAAACTATGGCTGATTGAGACCCACACCCGTTTTCACACCTCGTGTGATTAGGCAGAGGATCAGTAGGGAGCCCATTGTCCCTCTACGAGGGACACTCCCACAAGGCTTAAATATGGGACTCTCCACCATTTGACCCTAGAACTGAAGAAGCTTCTCGGATGAGAGGTGAAATGTCTTCAAGCAACCTAAAGAAGTCCAGACGCCTTTTCCTTACAGCTCCTTAGACTACGATGACCTGGATGACTGAGAACCTTCACAGACCTGTTTTAAAATCGTATTGTAACATTTAGCAAAATCTCAGCTCAACAGAGGCAATCTGCATTACAAGTGAATCAGTTTGCATATAATCAAGCCCAATTATAAACCAATGATACACAGGTAACCATTTTCAGCAGTATTGACAATCCATATCGACACATTTTTATGGTGCATTTCTCCTGATAGCTCACGTTGTCGTCCACTTTCAGGTCAATAGCTTAAAAAAAACTCAACATCATCCATCACAGTGTAGTTCTCCCCTGCCTCGGCCTAGTTTGAGAGCAAGCTGAACAGATGATTGACTGTCAGCTGCCCTTCATGAGGCACCTGCACAATACTGTGGAGAATAAAACACCAGAGGGAGATGGTACCATCCCCGCAGCCACATATGACAAGCTTTTTTTTTTTTTTTTTGAAAAACTTTCCTCTTTGACACAGCTCTGGTCCATTAAAACAGAATAACTGCTACCTCGGTGGGGCTTTCACTAAATGTGGAAATTGCAGACAGTCACACATAAAAAAACTTCCTCTATATATAGAGAGAAGCTCGCCATTCACCACTTTCTACCCTAACATAGGCGCTTTTATTCACTATACATGCTGCATTCTGTGTTTTTGGATGAGGTTTTAAATAAACATGTTAAAACTTATGCACAGCAGTTCTGTTTAAAAGTATTGAGTCACCCCCGATTTCTTTCTGTTTCACTTTTAATGCGTCTGATTTTCTTGTAATTTTAAAAAGTGGTGAGTTTAGCAACAGTTCTCTGTTTTCAGATGAATGGTTTTTTTTGTTTGTTGTTGAATCACAACACTGACCTATAAATCATTTAAGCATAAAAAAGGCACCTGACTCAAGGGGTGAATTGCCATTTTGTCTACACATAGCAACTTAGCAAAAAAACTACTAGCAGCATGCTGCAAAAATATATAAATTGTTCTTCTTTCTTTTGTTGAATCTATGAAAAATGTAACAGTATTAGAAATATTTAACTAGTATGAATGGAGCAGATCTGAAATCCTGAGTGTCTACAACCATCTTTAAAACATGGTGGAGGCTCTGTGATGGTTTGGGGCTAAATCTCAGCCAGTGGTGTTGCTAACCTTGTCAAAACTGATTGAAAAATAATCAGATTTTAATCCAGCGTGTGATACCGTTTGGAAAGTTTGGTAACGGCTTTACGTTTCAGCAGGAAAATTATTCAAAACATATTCCCAGTGAAGTTAAAGCACACCTGAAAAGAAAAAGCAGACAATGGAGTACTATCAGTCATAGACTGATCCGGCCAGAGCCCAGCTTTCAACAATACTGCAGCAGTGGGAACATCTTGACAGAGAACGGAACAAAAGACAGCCCGCATCCAAAGAAGAGCTTTGAATTTCCTTCAACAAGCCTGGAGAACTATTTTCCAAGACTGCTGAAAGAAACGAGAAAGCCTTGCATTTGTCTGTTTCTGCTTCCTTTCAATGCTTTAATAAATCATTGCAATTATTTCCCGTTTTCCTCGTAAAATATAAAGAAAAGGGTGGCTCAAGACTTTTGCACAGTGCTACATCTTGTATTTTAATATAACGTGCAGCTCCAACATTGTTATTCAGATTTGGTACCAATCAGCTGAGGTAACAGGTAACAAGCATGAGGATCAAACATCGTAAGCAATTTGGCGACAATCAGTGTAATAGCCTGAAAGGAAAATAAACTTCTTTTAAAACAATGGCAGGCTTACATGTCGTGTGACTGAATGGCATTGACTGCCAAAGTGTGCCTGCATACATATCATCAAAGCAAATGAAACGTTTCTGTAAACAGCTCAGATGAGGCCATTGTAGCGCGGTCTATATCCACATCCCTGTGTTCTTCTGAGGATTGGAAACGGCAGCATTTGATACCGAGCGCTGTCATCGCAAAGCAACGCCGTAGCAAAAGCGGCTGTTAATTTCCTCGAATCTTCTGTCATTTGACAGATGACATAAAAATTCGGTTGAGTCAGTGTTGTCAGTGTTTAACTCTGGACATTAAATTCACTTCTCCTTGGAGGAGTGTTATTATGTTCGTTCCTATCTGCGTTCAACTAGTCATTTCTGGAGATGCCAGAGGACACATTTAATTACTTTGAACAATTTACTTGAATGCCATGTAAATAAAGACATCTCCATCCTTGACATCCTCAAGGACATCCTCCTCCCCTTTTTCTTTTATAAGTCATGCTCGCCGAACAAATAATCATACAATAAAATGCACACGGGTATGAGGTCTAACCTGTATGTACATGTGATCGGTTTTCTTTTGTTAGAGGCCTCGACGATATACATATTACACTACACGGGGTGATTAAATTTCTCACTCGACTGCCCCTTATGGCTCAAACATGCTGACTCAGCAACAGATATGAAACGGGGCAGGAAAAAAAAAAGAAAAAAAAGAGCATGTCATAATTGTACCTGAAGCGTTTCCCTTTAGACAGTGCTTTGCTGAGAATAGGTGGAGCTACTGTTGATGCCCCTGGTGCCACTTTGCCGCCCTTAACAGACGATCCATGAGAAGTGCAACTCTGCAAGAAATGAAGAAAGTTGCCCAGGCAGTTAGTGAAACTCGGATACTCAATTAGTTACACTCAGCAAAAGACCTGGAAATGTAGTTAGATTCCATTGCTGTAATGATTAAAATGAAAAACAAAACACCCAATGTAAGTAGCTATGTAAGTACACAGAAGTGAAGCTTAAGATATAACACATAAGGCTGATAATTCTCTATGAGTTTAGTAGCAATCCCCAGTCAGGTCGAGCGTGTTCTCTCGCTGATGTATCCCCGGTTAGTCAGCCAGAGCGTCTTTAATTACATTTTACATTTTTAAGCGGCAGATTAGGAGGGGACACTTTACGAATAAACTCCACACTGGCCCTCACAGCACTCCTGATTCACTCAAGAATTAATCCACAAGATTACATTAATGGTTTCCTAAAGAAATTGCCCTCTCAATTCTTTCCCTTTATTCTTATCAAAATTAACACTATTATCTTACAACAGGCCGTAGTCAGAGCTCTGGCACAGTGACCGTGAACGCCCCGAAAACCCCACTGTGAAACACTAAGTCATGAGATAATTCTGTCATTCCTGTTACAGAGCTTCCTGTGCTGCTCTCTCGCTCTCTCTCTTTCTCTGTCTGAGTGTACATCACTAAAGCAATTGCATGTGACTTAGAGCTGGGTTCACGGTTCTCATGAATGATAAGCCTCTTTTTTTCCCCCCCCACACACACTGCTTGGCTCCCAGTGGAAGCTGTTACCACTGCTCACTAGTTGTGCAAGAAAATAGTATCATTTGGCCACCCTCTCATATACCCTGCGGGGGGAGAACACCTCACTTTGTGAAACAATTGCCATGGCAAAGTTTCCTGGGGGAAGATATCTATGTCAGGGGATAAAATAAATGGCTTTTGGCAGTCCGCCATGCCATGCAGGTCTGCCAATGGCAGACAGTGGCGTAGCCCATTGGCGTAACCCATTTTGCTTGTTTCCACCCATCACAATTTTGGGTTGTTTCATGCCACTTGTGAACCTTGGATAAACACAGCGCAATGTGGATTTACCTCAAGGAGACACACAGGGAAAATACAAGAGAAGGTGAGAGTGACAGAAAAAAAACAGTCCCACATCAATATGTTGACTATCACCTACATAATAAGAAGTAAAGCAAAGCTATGCATTCAGAGCAGCCTTAATCCTCCTTGGATTACTATCAAATCACAGGTCCTGAACTGTGCATAATAGGATATTTGACCATTCTTCAACAAGGACAGTCTTTGAGCTAGCAGCTCAAAACTGCATGTAAGTTTACTGAAAGAGCATGTCTTAACACTTTAGGCCAAGGTGCAAAGAGTTTTAATGGACAACAAAGTGTGACTCTACCACGTATTTAAATGTTAACGAGCTCATTCAGAATTATGCACTGCCATGCTCAAATCTGGATTTAACATTCAGGCTGCACTGTCCTTTCCTTTTAATAATCACTGGGATACCTGTAGAAGTTATCATATCTCCCCTTCAGCTGACACAACACCCCTGCTGAACGAGCGGCTAATAGTCCTGATCCATTTCCTATTCATAATTGCACACTGCTTAATTATCTGATGGCAGAGCCACCGCTTCAATACTTTCATACTTTCTTAGACATACCTCATGGGTGCTAATTGAAGCTGTTCCATCAAGCCTTTCCCAGATGTTTAAAGTTCATTAGACAATGTCGATATGATACAAACTAATGAATCAAAATGAACAAGAATGTCTTTGGCAAACAAAATTAGACAAAAAAACAGTTTGTTGGGAAACGTGTTACTTCATTAAAATAATAGTAAAATAATAAAAACTACTACAGTTCAAGAGAACGTAGCCTTGACTCACACCAGAGCCTTCATTAAAGTATTCTGATATGATGAAGTATTTATATGACATGCTCATTCCTGAGGGGGACTCTTCTTAGAGGACTAGTTAGTTAGAACCACTCAAGCTTCAAGCTGATGCAAATAGAGTTGGTGTCATGTCCTCGTTGCCTGCGTGACCCTATTCCTTCATGTCAGCGCATGTCTGTTGCCATGCAGCCTGTCTCATGGGTGTATAACCCATCTCTTACATTTGAGACACATTTTATTACCACAGAGGTGTTGATTCAAATAATAGTGGACACATAGGGGGTGTTTCAGTATGTACTTACAGTTCATTTTGTCTTTTTGGATTTTTATTTCCTTTCCTTTGTAAAATACTTGATATAAACAATTCCCAGCTGTTTACAAGTACGTATTTGAAGTAGCTCTTCATGTGGAAATTTATACTCCGAATTGCAGATGGAAGAAACATATGCACAGAAATAGCTACAGATGTGCATACAGTATATATAATGCTGCATGTTCCACTTCAGGTGGCCTATCAAAACATCAAAAAATAATAATCTGCATTTCTTAAGGGCTGGTTAAAATGATGGCTATTTACTCCTGTGGTCATGGGAGGAAGTAAAATATAAAAACCTTTAATCTTTTCGGAAAGATGGTCATCGCCTCAGGCATAACAAGGAAAATGGAGGCGGATCTTGCTGTTAATACACGTTTGCATGCATGTGGTTAACATATAGCTAATACGCTATTCTTACACGTTCACCAGACATTTTTTTTAGATACGTCTTGCTAGTAGTGGTTTGTTTCTTTTGCAAAGCTACCTTAATTCTTCATGGCTTAGATTCGATGAGGTGCTGAGAACATTTCTATGACATTTTGGTCCATATTGACATGAAAGCATCACACAGTTGCTCCAAAGTTTTGACAAAGTAGGATGTTTTGTCAGAACACTTGAACTGTTGATCCAAGGCAGGTTCGATCCATGCTTTCATTATATTTACTCAAAATTCTCAACCTGCCAACTGAGTGGTTCAGCAAAAATAGAGACTCATCAGACCAAGAAACATTTTTCCAATCCTCTACTGTCCACTTTTGGTATGCCTATGCAAATTTTACGCTCAGTTTCTTGACAGGAGTTGCACCTGATGTGGTCTTCTGCCACTATAGCCCATCTGCTACAAGGTTTAATGTTACGTGCATTCAGCATAATGATTGTTTAGTAGAGACCAGTTACTGTTGCCTTCCTCCTCAAACCAGTCTGGCCATTATCCCCTGCCCTCTGGGGTCAACATCATCAATTTTCTCCCAGAGAACCATCGCTCACTGGAAGTGTTCCCTGTTTAAGACCATTCTCTGTAAACCTTAGAGATGGTTGTTTGGGAAAATCCCAGTAGAGCAGCCGTTTTTTTGAAATACTCAGACCAGTCAGTCTGGCACCAACAACCACGCCACATTTAAAGTAATTGAAATTGCCTTTGGACACTCAGTTTGACCATGTCCATGCATGTTCTTAACATAGGGCTAATAAACCAAAAGGGTCTAAAATAGACCAAATAATTATATTCTCCTAAAGCTAATCTCTTCATAATCTCCAACTCGATGTGGATTTTGTAGGTTTTGACACAACTTTTTTGGCGTCACCACCATTTACATCAAATTCATCCCGTTTTAAGAGTGCCTTTTGCCTCTTGGGAGTAATGGCATGCTTTGAATACAAGAGTTCACTGCTATATTTATTCTATAAGAAGTGCGTAGGTGACCGGGTGTATATTTTCAAAGAGCCGAGGGTTTAATTTGTCTTGCATATGCTTTCATCATGTCAGCATATATGTCTTTAGTGAGCACACCTAGAGGGGAAATGCCTTTCTATTTAATCCCAGAATTCAAAGAGTTAATAACAACTGAGCGCCGCATCAGTTTATTACAGACTTCAAATGGAAGACAATGACTAAAAAAGGACTTCAGCTTTATCCTCCCCTCTTGCACCTGCCTTGTCAGAGCCAGCCATTTTTTTTTCTAGCTCACTGCACTCATCCTCCATCCTACTGCCTTGAACACATGCACAAAACCCCCCATTGTGCTTTGATGCTGGGTTATGCTGCATACACCAAATGTTTTGAGCCTATTTAAGAACACTCTGCTCTGTTCTTCCTTTGAAAGTATTTTCATTTTGTTTGTGTAACTTTAAAGAAAATAGAGATATTGTAGGACTACACCACCCACACCCACATGTCCTCTCCCTAGATGGTTACAAGCTGAGGGAGTGGGTGGAGAGAAGCTGTGGTCTGGGGTCATTGTGTCAAATCTGTGGAAAAACAGGTTTCACTTGTTAATCTTTCCTTGGTCTCTACAGCTCATGCCCCCTCCTGGGTGCTTATAGCCAGTGATCTTTCACATCCCACCTTAAGCTTCCCTCACACTGTTCTATTATAGCTTGTGTTTCTGTGTTGTCTTTGCCTTCCTCCTGGCTTCCTTCCTTTGTCCAGCATTCAATGCATTTCGTGGTTGGATGCAGGGCTTCACTGCTTCACCCGCTGAGCCCTAACACATTCCCGATACCACCATCTGAGTCTCCCCTTTTTTAGGTTGCAATTGTGCTGGTTATTGTGCTTATATGGAGCCAGTTTTTTTTATATTACTTAAACACAACTACGTAACAGCTTTTTTAACATTTGCATCAAAGGTGGTACAGCGTCTTAGCGATCAACCGCCCAGAGCCATGATTTTCAAATGACACCCTCAAAAAGCTTTCAGATGGTGCCAACTGCAGATCCGTGGGTGGGGCTAGCTTAAGGGGTGTTTGTTTCAGTCGGTGACACCAGACAGTGTTGAATTATTAAAGAGCCTCCATATACAGTGGTGTGAAAAAGTGTTTGCCTCCTTACTGATTTCCTAGTTTTTTTGCATATTTGTGACACTTGCATGGTTCAGATCATCCAACTAATTTTATTTTAGATGAAGATAGCCCGAGTAAATACAAAATGCAGTTTTGGAATGCTGATTTCATTCATTAAGGGAGAAAACGTTTCCAAACCTACCTAGTCCTATCGTGAATTAACGGTGATTAACCTCATTTTTTGGAAAACTGAGTTCAGTTTTACTAAATACACTCAGACATGATTACTGACAGACCTGTTGAATCAGGAAATCACTAACATAGAAGATCTCTAAAAGCAACACATCATGCCACAATCTACAGAAACACATCTCAGACATCTAAGCCTGGAACCACAATGAGAGCCATTATGCAGAAATGGAGAAAACTTGGAACAGTGGGGAAGCTTCCCAAGAGTGACCGGCTTGACAAAATTACTCCAAAAGCACATCGACGACTCATCCAGGAGGTCACAAAAGAAAGTAGAAGAACATTAATGAACTGTGGAGTTCACGTTTCAATTAAGGCCAGAATTAAAGACACTGAGCAAAAACGGTATCCATTGAAGAGAACATAAAGGCTTGTCTCACATTTGCCAAAAAAATGTGGCTGAATTACAACGATTCTGCAAAGAAAAGTGGGCCAAAATTCCTCCACACCACTATAAAAGACTCATTGGCCGTTATCGAAAAGGCTTGATTGCAATTGTTGCTGCTAAGGGTGACAAACCAGTTATTAGGTTTAGGTACTAATCAATTTTTTTACAAAGCGGCACATAAGTTTGGATTTTTTTTTTTACCCTTAATAATAAACAGCTTCATTTAGAAACTGCAGTTTGTGTTTACTTGTCTTATCTTTGACTAATATTTACATTTTTTTTAAACAATCTAAAACATTTAAGGCTGAAAAAAGGGGCACTCGTGGCTCAAGAGTTGGACGTTTGTCTTGTAATCAGAAGGTTGCTGGTTCGAGCCCCAGCTCCGACAGTCTTGGTCGTTGTGTCCTTGGGTAAGACACTTCACCCGTTGCCTACTGGTGGTGGTCAGAGGGCCTGGTGGCGCCAGTGTCCGGCAGCCTCGCCTCTGTCAGTGTGCCCCAGGGCAGCTGTGGCTACAATGTAGCTTGCCATCACCAGTGTATGAATGGGAGGATGACTGTAGTGTAAATAGGGACTAAGTAAAGCGCTATACAAATACAGGCCAAAAACATACAGAAAAATAGTAAAGGAGGCAAACTTTCTACAATTCAACTGTATACAAAAAACCAACAAACATGCCTGGAAGACACATTTTAATTATTAAATCGTGTTTTTAATAACCTCACTACCTTAGTAGCCATACATTTTAAAAATGAGATGTGCAATTTGTGGAAACTGTAAAGTATTTATGTCTGAACTGTGGAAATTTCAAATCTATAATCTATCTTATATTGACAATATACAGGAGTAAGTGCATTTTAGCACTGATACATGATGGACTATGACTCCATATAAGTTCCTCAAATGATAAAAAAAAAAATACTGCATACTGAACCTCTTGAAAAATAAACAAAAAATCCATCTAATTAAATAAAAGTAGGAAGGCATTATGCCAAGCGGTCATACTCTTTGATGAAACCTTTACAAGTGTGCAGTAGAGTGCAATTACCCCTCTGTGGAGACATTAGCCTTATCAGTGCCATCCACGTCTTCTCTCTGCTTTTTCTAAGAATGTCTGGGTCACTTGTTTCCTCTGCAGCGTCTGCTGCTGCAGGCTGTGGTGGCTTGTAATTAATTCTGAGCCACTTTTTCTTCTACGCTTTGCCATTTTTTTTTCTTAACCAAGAATTAGTAGCCCGCCTGGATAAAATTATCTTCCTAGAGCTGATGCTATGTCTTTATTAGTTGATAAATGATTACATAATATTAGTCTTCTTCAGTTTTTGAGTTGGTTGAGGGTTATGTGGTTCAAGTTTGCAAAATTCAACTTTTTAACACACTGCTTTAATATACAGTTATGTGCTCATTCTGGATTAGAACTGTATTGCTGTGCTTGGATGTCGAATTCAGGATTCATGATCCAGATTATAGGCCTAATTCTACAAACGTCCAAGAAGGATCTATTTAAAAAGGTCAGGATTCCAGCAATGTTTACTATGTAGATCAAGTTCATTGGCTGGGAACATTTACTATCAAAAGAGGCATTTTTATGTAAATTTAGACCACCCAAAATCTTATTTATTTAGCCTATTATATATAATTAAGGTAAATCATTTTGTGTATGTTGTTGTTAATATTTATGATAAATCAGTACTTTAACCTGGCATTTTGATTATGACTACACCATGTTTCTGGTAGATTTATATGTGCCATTTGGCAGTCTCACAAAATAGATTTATTTGTGCCCTTTGTTGCTTTAGTTTTATTTAGATTCTTTTTTTTTCTCCTTTCACATGTTTATATTATATAGTGAATAACAATAATAACCACAATTCACAAGTTTCATCAACTTTTTATTAGCAAATAAATAAAAATTGCCAATAAAAGTGCCCAAAACTTGCAGCCATGAATGTAGAACTGCAATAACTAAAACTGTTTTTTTTCTACTCACTGTTTTTACTCACAGTGAAGAAATATCTGGCAGAGCAGCTATTTTATAGCTATATATAAATATATTTTTAAAATAAATAATAAATAATATATATAAAATATTTAAAAAATATTATAAAAATATTGTAAAATGTGTGTTTGCTTTCACTTTCATTGGCTGCAATTTTTTTTAAATATTAGAGCAATATTCTTTTAATTTGCAAAAGACAGGTTATAGCTGCTCTGCCAGATATTTCCTTCTTCACTTCACAACTATTCGATTCCGGTGGTTAAAAAAAAAGAAGAGTAAAAAAAACAACAATTTTAGTTATTGCAGTTCTACATTCATGGCCGCAGGTTTTGGACACTTTTATTGGCAATTTTTATTTATTTGCCAATAAAAAATTGGTGAAACTTGTGAATTGTGGTTATTATTATTCTTTACTATATCATCTTAACATGTAAAAATAAGCTCTAAGTAAAACACAGAAAATCAATTTTGTGCCACTGCCAAACGGCACATTTAAATGCAACAGAAACACAGTGCTATTATGATCAAATTGCCAGGTTTAAGTACTGAATTTTTATAAATATTCACAACAAATACAACAACAAACACAAAAAGATTGAACTCAATTATATATAATAGGCTAAAAAATAAGTTTGCCTAAAAATGGCTCTTTTGATAGTAAATATCCCCATCCAATGAAGTTGATCTACATATTCTGACCTCTTTAAAAAGATCCTCCTTGGAAGTATCTAAATTTGTGCTTATACTCTAGATCATGAATCCTGCATTGGTAAAAGTAGATGCTGCTTGGGGCTTTATTAGGATGGTTGTAAAATGTAAGACATTCCTTTTAAACACAATGATGACAAAATATATACATCAAAATGCACCAATCATATATGTAACCATCATAACCATTAGAGCAGTGCCCTTCTTTAGCCAGGGTCAACAACATGACATATTGTCAAACGTACAATGCTGTGCAAAAGTCTTGAGCCACCTGTCATTTCTTTATATTTTGCCTCAAAGGAGCGACGCTTGGTTGAAATTGCAATTGTACTCCATCCTTTATGAGGTTTTTCAAAATGTTTATTTCATCATTAGCTGCTTTTTAACTTGTTTTCCGTTTCAGTTCTTGTACATGATCATTTCCAGATAACTCTATCTTTGTCAGTTTGTTTTTTAAGCCATTTAACACTGACATATAAATCATTCAAGCATGAAAAAATGTACTTAACTTAAGGAATGAACCAGTGTTGTTACTACTCATGCCAGCCAACTTAGCCAAACACACATTTTGCATCTCTATGCACTTTTTTACTAGGAGCCTGTCAAAAAGAACACCTGCTTTCTTTAGTTGAATCAACAAAAATGCCAAAGATAACAGTTTGACGGGCACAAAATAGTATTTTTGCACAAAAAAATGTGATTCCCAAGGGTCTGTTAGCCAAAAATCTGGCATATCTGGGCATGGTGTGCAGTGTGTCCTTAAAAAATGGGGAAGCTAGACAAGTGGCTGACAAAAGAAGAAGTGGCAGGCCTAAAAATGATCTACAGCAGATAAACAGCATTTGAAGGTCAGGTCCTTAAGGAAACACACCAAAGACCTTATATAGGACCTGAGAGAGGCATCTGGCCCTTCAGTTGTTCCATTTAATGCTCACTGAAATGATCGTGATGCGTGGCTGTCAAGAAGCCATTTTTAAGGAAGAGAAACCGGGGAAAAAAGGTTGTGTTATGCCAAATTACACACAAACTGGACAGAAAATCAGTGGCAGAACTTTGCACAGTACTGTATCCTTGTACACTGTAAAACAATGTTCAAAGTTACTGAAAAAATTCTGTTGTGGAAACTTCGTCTGCTTACTAAGTTAAACATTTGGAGCTTTGTCACTTCTGACATTTTCTACCTTTTCTTGATTTGATTTGCAACACTTTGAAAGTATAATTTAACATACTGTTTCTAGTCCTTCAACATCAGCATACAGTACGTGTCTGACGTCACCATGTCAGAGCGTGTGGAGAGGGATAATATGAAAGCAATTAATCAATCAAAGTGGGCCTTGTTAGGCCATTATGCATGCAGTTGTAGATTGCATTAAGTGTTATTGCTGTATGTGGTTATTTCTGGAAAGCATTGGTTTTCTAGGAATGTCTCATTTTCAAATTCAGCAACTCAAAATAAAGCTGAAAAAAAAAGAAGACGTCTACGAGTAGCTGGCTTCAAACAAACTGATTTAAAATGTTACTTGTGATATTACTAAAATGAATATGCACAAGCACAATCACATTCAGCTATCAATACAGTTCTTCCATTTACTATTTAAGTCTTGCTTGAGTTCTTTAGAATTCAGGATCCTTGACACCAAAACAGATTATAATTTCCACTCTGCAGTTTGTCACAGGAATCTGTCACAGTGAACATGGCAGGCAGATTTTTCCTCTGTAATGTGTGATGCATTTATTTTAAGCTATAATTCCCCACTGCTTCTCAGCATATGTCAGATACGAGTGTGAACAAAAGACTCGAGCCAGTAGAGAGATTATTAAGACGTATTGTACATCATAAATCATCCTGTCAAGAACTCAAAAGACTATAATGTGTATATGAAGTACTGTATATATAAAGAAGAAGATGGTGACAATGATGATTAGGGTATGACTGGACATGAATAAATAACATGATTGATAAAGACACACCTTTTGGAGCTGAAGGCTGTATTGAAGTCTGGGGGTAGATTTGGACATGAGGCCGGAGGCATTGACAGTACAGTCTCTCAGGCTGCGGCTATCAGAGAAATGAGCCTGGAGTTTTTCCCTGTGTCTCCTGTGGAGGAAAGCATGTGCCGGTGAAAAAGGGAGAACAAATGAAAGACTACAACAAAACTAAAGAAATAATCCAGAACAATGGATAGGCTGATGACAATACAGCATGCAATTAGGAAAACAAAAGGATTTCTATGAGGCTGAAAAAAAAACACACCCCCTGCAAAAGCTGCATTTGCTCTGCTGAGGATTCTATCCTTTTTTTCCTTCTCCTTACACAGTTTAATAACGGTTTCTTTTTAGGTCATATTTTTCACACGCATCTAATAGCAACGCTATTACATTTATTGACTTGTTACCATTTATTTCTGAGACTCACTTACTGATCACACACAGTAGACAAGATAAGGCCTGCCAATGAATTTCACATCTACTCACTGAAGACACACACATGCATGCATATGTGGGAAATGTGATGATGAACTAATATATACATTTTTGTTATGCAGTGATAAAACATCCTTTGACAGTTTGAGGTTTTTAAAAGGGTAAAACTGAACATTTCTTGAAAGCTGAAAGTGACTACGTCAACTTTTGATTATTTTTCCGAGGTGAAACTTAAGGTGGTAAGTGCGTGCCACAGGAAAACTTTAAGATGCAAAAGAATACAGAGAGAAAATGTCATATTCAGTGATATCCATATCCATACAGCAAGAAGCATTAATTTACACCAGAGGAAACGGATATAATCTCAGGGCAAGTTTGCTGACTTGAGCAAACTACTTAATTTTAGTTGTTCTGCCACATTTTTACCTACTGTGCCTGATCTTCTCCCTTTACCACACATACAGACACAAAAAAGAAACAGAAAAATGTGACAAAGAAAAAAGTCAAATTCTTTTGCTATGATAAATTTTAAAAAAAGAAAGAAAAAAAAAGGAGATACCGTTCTTTCATTTTGGATTAAAATTTGATTGGATTAAAAATTAATTCCTGCTTAAGACTTTTGGATTAAATGTTAATTCACCATTAAATGTTCATTTTTAAATTCCAGAATGCAAAATTCTCTCTGCAGCTGAGACTCATTAAGTGTTTCCCGCGTAAAGGACGATGGCGACAAGTAAAAATAATAGAAAAATGTGAAAAGCAACAAATGTGAGGTCTATAGGGTTAACATGACTTGGAGGGATTAAAACTTGCTGCAGGAATCCACTCTAATAAGTGAAAATAATAATTAATTTATACCACCTAAAAGCAACCTTTTTTGAAAACTACTAATCTTTTCTGAGATGTACCGATATAAACAAAATTTAATGTTTTTAGTTAAAAAGCCATTTATCCACGGTACCCTGTCGCACTGCTTTTTTTTTTAAAAAGGAAAGAGACTCATTATCACAGGATTTGTGATTTTGGATCATTTTCAGTACATTAATTCTATCTGTGAGCCAGGACTATCTGTTCATGTTGACCAATATATGCTGCACTACACTGCTCGAAAATAAAACCAACTTTTTTTTTGTTTAGCAAGCTTAATTTAGTCAGCACAGCATTCATTCACTTCTACTGAATGAATACATATATACACACACTCTTGCAATACTTTTCCTCTGTATTCTTTTTCCTTCTTCTTCGGTGCCATACATAATTAACTTTGGTGGTCTGTTTCTGAGCTGCCAGGAAACCCTCTTATCTTGTCACAAACATGTACACGTGCACTTAGGCTCTACTGTACTTGAACTTGCTCTGTCTCTTGCCATATCTGAGTATTTTGTTTTGTGTGAAGCATTTTGTGACACACCTGCTTGCTAAAACCACTTTCAAATAAATCTTACATGAGTATCTGTCCCAAATGCATCCTACACTATTTAGATTTGTTGCCTTGCTAAAACATCCTCTAGCTGACTCACACTTAGAATTTCATTGGGCTCCATGCCATGATAGTAAAGTGCTCTTTCTGCACAGCCGGGGGCATACGCTACTAATGTGGTTCTTGCTGGCATCACTCACTTGTTGTGGCGGTAGAGAGCCATACATGCCACTCCAAGAAGACAGATCCCCGAGGCAATGCTGAAGATGGACAGCACCTGCCTCTGGTAGGTGTCACCACTCTCTGTGGAGGAGAGAATACAGTTCAGTCCGATGAATTTCTGCTGTGACATAAACGATATGGACTATGGTTGCGATTGAGCTGAGAGGAAGAGATGGATCATGATGAATTAACATACCAAATACACATAAACGGTGGAACGACATATACTCGAAACCGCGCACAGACATCCGCCCACAATCTGCATTTGCATAAAGCGACCAATGCTGCTGTCAGTAAATGTCACTGTTTGAGCATGGGATAGCGACATGGCAGACACAGGCAGGGCTCAGTGACGTGCTAACTGAAGTGTGATAATCATTTCGTTCAGACAAACCCAGCAGGGAACACCGATGGAATATCTGCACAGCAGGAGCAGCACTTGGTGTGTACGTGCATGCAAGGGTTGTATATGTGTCAGCATTCAGAGACTGATGGCGACAGGGAATTAGCAGCAAATGAATGCTCCCGGAGCTTCTTGTCAGACCCTTGCACGTCAGCGGCAGAGGCTTAAGGTCACAAGCAGCTGGGACAAGTTGTAGTTGATCCCAGCAACTATCTGTCTTGCTGAGCAGCTGGATTGTGGTGCTGGGATGCTTAACACGGTGCACGGTGTGGAGTTCAAGGGCACGCAGCCACTGGCTTACCAGAAACTCTCATGACGATACTATCTCATGATCAAAATGAACACAATCCATAACCAACAACTTATATCACTAATCCACAAACGACGCCGAGAGTTCGAGACACTTCTTTGTTCCACAAGCATACACGACCTTCCGTGCAACCTCTTGTGGCATTACTCGATCAGTCAAAAATAACAAATCCCCCTGTGTCTGATTTTACTACATTGACAACTGCAGGGGAAAGTGCATAGAACATCACCGCAACCTGCTCATGACCTTTAAGGGCTTGTCTGTGGTTTTTGACGCTGTCAACAGAGAACTGTCCTGGGAGGTCTCCTTCATCCATGCTTGTCGGTCCAGGTTTATCAACTTCCCTCAACTCTTGTTTTTGAGGGCAGATACTGCTGGAGAGCATTTTTTGTTCAAAGCTAACGTTTGAGTGCACCCATGCGTTCTCTTTTGCACTGTTTTATTTTTTTCGTCGCCCCACCGCTTTCTTCCTCTGCATTACATCAGTGCTGCATCAACACAATTTTTGATAGTATGATGTAACCGAGTTCAAACAGGAGAGAAACCTTTTTAAAATTAGAGTGCTTCTGGCAACAGATAAAGATAAAATCTGAACATATCCTGGAGTGACAGTATGTGAATATATATATACATCGGAGGTCCAAACTACCCACTCAGCTCCCATAGAAGGGAGGCAGGATAAATTAAAATAGAAGTGATCCATAGAAATACTGCAGGATTGGCCAGCTGTGACACATGATTGCTTATTTAATACCGTCAACCAATAAATTGTGGGGGTTAGCTTGGTTGCGCTGGATCACATTTTTTACTGTTAAAACAATAAATGTTCTGAAATGAGAAATCAGTGAGTTGGAAAAAAATAGTCAATCTACAATTTACTGTGTAATGACACAAATATAACTATATATAAAAAAAAAATCCAATATGAGCCATATATTGCTGAGTATTAGAGCTATTCGCAAGCTACTGTATTATTGAATTGTATATTCTGGCCCCATCCTATGATTTTAAGGGGATTTAAAAAAAAAATCTGTTTATTTATTGCTGTGCAGGTAGAAGAGAGAAATGTCTTGGAGCTGCTCAGCAAAAGTTGGCTTTTTCCTTTGTTTATAAGTAATGTGCCACTTGGAAATCTGTGTCCCTGTAACCCCCCCCGGCCTTTACCATCAGTGAAATGACCTCTGCATGGTTGCATATCTGAAAGATATTGAAAACATTTTTTTCCTGCTCCTGCATTATCAGTGCTCATGTGGAGCACCACCTGAGACAGGCCTCTGCCTTTTTTTTTTTTTTTTTTTGAGGGATGAAACAAGCTTTTCCATAATGTGAACATAAAAACAGCTGTCTACAAAGCTCTGCTGAATGGCTGCAAGGAAAACCGACATGCAGTCTGTATATAAAACCATTACAGGCCTTTCATGCCAAATGCCTACAAGGCATTCTTGAAATTAGATGCAACAGCACGTTATAAAAAAACCCACCAAAGTGAAGAGTCTTAGCTATATTGGCTAAGCCGTGTTATTTTGAATCAAAGACAAGACAATCCCATATGGCCGCTATGCCAGCGATGCACTCTACACTTGACAAGAATAACGTGTTATAATGAAGACCATGCTAAAGAATCCATGAGAAAATGGGGTATTCAGCCTGTAAAACATCAGAGTCAACTATTCTGAGTCACAAAGAGCTTCAGTTGCTGGGCTAAAAAAAAATGCAAGAAAATCAAAAGACAAGATTACTTTTAAAGCGCTCAATTCTACTTCAAACGGAGCTTTTCTCTAGTCTGACAGGCTGTCTCAGACTGTCACATATCAGACTTATATAACAAGCTATCAAACAATTAATTGATAAAGCAAAGACAAACTCATGATGGAACACAATGAATAAGAAACTAAGCATGGGCAGAGCTAACCTAAGAGTCACAAAAAAAACAAAACAAATCCTATCTGCATCTCTGTCTGTCATCTGTCCAGCTATCAATCGATCAGTCCTGCTCTCATTTTCTTTAATGCATCCGCCCACCTCCAGTAGCATTCTGGACTAATTTAGTCCCCCAGATTAAAGTTACTGAAGTGAGGAATGCTGTATGCAGGGCATACATCCGCTCCCTCCCTCTATTTCCTGGAGCAAGTGTGTGATGTGACAGCAGTGTATGAAGCCATGTTAATGGAAAACTTCATAGCATGCAGTGTTAGTTTTTTATGTATGCACAAAAGCAAGGCAGAGAGTGGAAAAAAAGATGGGAAAAGAGAAAATGAAAAACGGTGTTGCAAATAGAGTGTATGTGTGTGCAGTCTAGGGTGAGGAGACTGTCTCTTCCCTCCCTTGTTTTTTTCTTTTAGTTTGTTGACAATCTGTAAGAAGTTAGAGAAGTAACTTCAAAGAAAATCCAAAGAGTTAAAAAATCTTTATGCACTGCTTCTCATTTCAGTATTTGACCGTCTGTGGATTTTCATATTTTATATTATAATGTAGATCCTTTTGTTAAACTTGACTAAACATGTATACCAGAAAATAAATAAATAAACATTGATTAGTCTGTAATTATGTCCTCTAACAAAATAACACATTCACATAAACTTTGGATTAACCACTTAAATATACACTGGGAGCAAGTGCTGTGTCGAAGGCCTACCATCGTGAATATAATGGTCGAGATGGACATGGCTAATGCCAGGAAAAACAGCAATGCCTACTGAAAGAAAAGTTCAGGATATCTTTAACAACTCACCTCACTATCACCGTCATTGGACAGAAGTAACCTACACCAACTCACTGAACTAAATCGGACTTAAGTAGATGTGGATGGTGGGTATATTGACAGCTGAGGTAAACAGCATACTGACAACCTACACTCACTGCAGATGAACGGCAGCCAGAGGTTTTGAATTGACTCAGTGGTAAAAATGTAAAATACCACAAAATATGTATTTGATACATATCTACTTTTATTCGTGGTTTATTCAACTGTTACTATTCAAATATGTTAAAACATGCCGACCACTGCAGTTATCGGGTGCAGTCTAAATTTAATGTTTTTAATCTCTCTTGGCTAACTAAAATGTGTTTGGCCTAAAGGAGCCACCGTAGTTAGGGTTATGGCTAGGCGCTTGAATCGGAAGAGGTTAAAAAACAGAATTCAAATGACTGCAATCTGTGATCTAATGACATCTAGTTGTGAGATTTTAAACACTGTACCTTTAAGAGGGCTGATGGAGACTTGCTTGAACATGGTCGACACTATCTGAAGAAACTAAATTGCTTCTACTTTTAGAATGAACGCAGGGTAAGTACAAGTTTAACTTTCTGCAGAAGGACTACTAAATTTTAGTAATCATTAACTTCATAATGTAAGGGCCATTTGTCTTTCTAACTCCTTAACAGCTCGTCAGTAACACAGTGTTCTGTTGTTGTATGTGCTGTTGTGTATCCGAATACGATTCGTTCAATGCAAATGAATCAGTTTAGTCATGCAAACAAAATATTTTGTTCATTAAAAAGCAGCACCTGTAAAATTGCTTGTATAAGCTTCTATACAAGACTTTTCTGTTGTTGGGTTTCTTGTTTTAGTATATGCTAAAGTCTTAGTGAAATATACAGTACATAGGGCTGTGTCCTACATTCAAACACAACCACTATAGGAAACCAAAGTTATTATGTAAATCAATGAATGAAAATATTTAGTCTGAAATAATTTTTGTTTAAACAGAACTTGGTGATAGCATTTACTTCTCGAACATTTCGACTAATTATATTATTAGTACCGCGATTACACTGGGAACCAGGATCCTTTTGGCCGTTACTATCGAGATATGAAATTTTCACACCGCTTCATTTCTGTCAACAGCAGACAAGTAGACACGGCTTTACACAGCACATGAATCGCTTTCTTTGCTCCACACTCATTACATCACTCCTCTCTAACGGTACTGTTCTTCATGCAGACAGAATACACCTAATTCACCACCACGGTGTTTCCATGGCGACTAGCCCACATTAATTTTCCAAGGTGAGCGGCCTTGTTGTGCTGGTTGTGTGTGTTTTGTATGCAGTATTTCACAGATGTGGAGGCGCAACTAAAAGATTGAGCACTCGGCACAGTCAATGAAAAGTTGTCTTACCCATGAACTCGATCCCAAGTTCATCCGCTGTTCCATTCAAGGCCGGATAGCATGAGAAATGAGGGTGGGGAAAAGAGAGAAAAACAGAGCATAAAATAATTACAACATGATGCGCCTCAGTTTGTTTTTTTTTTTTTTTCTTCAGAATTCACCTTAGGGGTGAAACACTTGGTGCAACTACACCGTAGAGTTGGCTTTGCTGGCTTTTTCTAACATGGCTTCCTCTTTTGCACCAGGTAATGAGCCAGCCAGCCAGACTCGGATGCTTGGAATGCTTTTCCGTGATACTCTGAATTCACACAGCCTGCAGTGGCTTTGATTGAAGCAAGAAAACAACGCAGATGTGGGGGCTGAGAGGATTAGAGGAAGGATCATGAAAATAAAGTTGGAAATGACATATCATGTGGCTTTATGTCATTGATGTTGCTTTGCACAGGCCTTTTATATTGATTTGAGCCTGAGGCATTGCAGTAATTGTCCTCTTCTGTCTCCAAGCATAGCTTTTCACTATTCACAATCTGGTTGCTTTAGGATGCGTCACTCTAACACACACACGCTCAAATGCATGTGCACCCACACAATATGGTTTAAGCTTTGCACGTATTTTGGGTCTTTTTCTGCAAAGGCACTCACTTTGACATTCACCCTCTTTTTCACTCTCTTCCTAAGACACACAGGCTTTCTTCATGCAGTTATGTCTTTTCCCACAATCCCAGCGCTGGGGAAAACAGATAAAAAGGAGCACTCGTGTTCTTTCCATCCTGGCAGTGCCCCCTTTTCATGTCACTGTAATGTAATCTTATTTAAATTAAAATGAAACCCTCACTAGTAATTGCTTTTCTGACAGAGGTGGTCGGAGTTTAAAATAGAAGATGGCTTGCCAAGCCCTGACAGATTATGTGTTGGAACCTATAAAAAAATGTCTATAAAATAGGGGGAAAAAAGCATTTTGATTGTGCCAGGGGAAAAATTCTGTCAGTGCTATGGCTTTTATTTAAGGAAAAATAAAAACACATAGCGTAACAGGAGTGAGATCAATTTAAGCAACTAGGCACACATTTAGGTGAATGGATTAAAATAAACTGGGCTGCCTTATTAAGGGTTGAAATGTAAACGATTAAAAAAAGGACCTTTAAACCGCCCTAAATTGCATAAAGGGAACACTTTGTAGGGCATTTGGACTATCGTAAGATAAGCGCTTAAGTCAAATTATGCTATTTGCTCTAAGATTGCTTGACAGGTTCTTAATAAGCCAAAGGGATTTTCATGATCACAGAGATAACAAGAAAAAACAGCCTGGAAAAGCAGGTCTGTTATTCCCAGATTAATCAATGAACAAATGAGTTTATGTTTGTATTTAGACAGGTGGCAGGTGTCATTGTGTTGTTGCTGAGCAGGATGCAGGGTCTGCATTTTCCTCCTGCAGCCTCCAGGATTATTTTACATGCCAACATTTATTATACGCTCCTTCTGAATCATAGTCAGTCTCATAGCAACCTTGCAAACCAATGATTAAACAGTTAAGAGCCAATCACTTCTGACTGGGGGGACTTTATGCTTTTTGTCATGAAGAGTTCGAAGATTTTAACTGTATGATAAAGATATGGCTACCACTTTTCTTACTTTTCTTACACCTT
>VUQR01013115.1:0-36777 GCA_015108515.1 Hemichromis elongatus | reverse complement strand
CTTCCCCCCCCCCCCCAAAAAATAAAAATAAATAAATAACTAAATAAAAAAAAAAAATGAATGCAGCATCTTGCTGATGTTGCTTGATTTGTATTATACATTGAAGATTTTTCCTGTGATTGCCCATGGCAACAGCCAACCCTTCTCCACTCTACATCGCCCTGACTGTCATAGCCTGTGCAGATGATGTCATTACAACTCTGATACACATCCCTTCCTCTGGCATTGCCTTGTCTGGAGACATTCACCAATCATAATATGTGCACGCTCCCAATCCTTCGCACTGGCAACTCGAAGCACCCGGGGGAATCATTCACAGCGTCTTATGGGAGCCTTGAGCAAGCTTGAAGAATACCTGTGCATCATGTCAGATGCTTTTGGCCCGATTAAGAGGCAGGAATCTGGCTGGTGGGAGAGACAATGGCAGGAGTGAATCAAATCCTTAATCCCCTCCCTCACTTCGGTGAGAAGGGAACTGCAGAGTCAATGCTTGTGTGTGTGTGTGTGTGTGTCTGCTATTGAATTCAATATCCTGTGTAGCTACTTACTCCAGGCATAATATCTACAGAAGATCAATAGTTCAAATTAGAGGATTGCCTCCTTCCTCTTTGTGAGTAAGCTGGGTAAAAACCAAAAAGGCCAATCTTCCCTCCGCCTCCTCTTCAGTCTTCTACCGAAATATCCCCTCTGTAGCCTCAGAGGTGCAACTTGCCCAGTTGAAAAGCATTAGTAGGATGCTCTAAACTTTTTCATGGTTAAAAAAGAAACTCAATCCACATCCTCAAGCAGTTATAAACTAAATTGCTGCCTTCCTACTCTGCCATGGCTCCACTTAAAGACTCCACCACTTCCCCTGTGCACCAATATGTTAAACTCCAGCATTTTCTCCCCACCTTATTTCCAAAGCTGTGTTCACTGCAGTACGGCTGGAGCGCGTTACAGGGAGGACTTATTTTTTTAGTCTATGTGGTTATGTGATGTGCAGGACTGACTCAAATATAGAAAAAACATTATATTGTGAATGTTTTGATTGATAGTGAGATTATTTATGGTCAACTACATTTTTTTTTAAACTGGATTATTTTTATTTTATCAATTTATAGAATTTAAGTAAAAACAAATACAAAAAAATAGTCCCTGCTAACTGTAATCTCTATCACGGGAGTTTTGTGGCTGCAGACGGTTGGAACAAGATGTCCATGAGGTAATTCTCTTATGAGACCTGAGGGACTTGCACAAAAGCCACAAGCAGAGACGCTGAGTGACGCAGGTGTATTCCGACTATTACTTTGTCTCAATAGATCTCATTGACCCAAGACTCCTTTTTTCCACCATGTTGCCTCGATCTGAATTAAACAATAAGCAGGTCTGGGCTTTCAGGGAGGGGCCACGGCGCTATTGTGATAACGACTGACGCATAATAATCGCTTTATCTCAATTAGCTTGTTTTCATAATCATTGGAGCCAAAAAAGTCCTAATTGAAATTAAAATTTGATTAGACCCTAACACTAATCGACTGAGATTCTACCTCTGTAAGGATGTGTGAATTTGTGAGTGACTGAGCGGCACTGTGGGCAAGCCGGTCCAAGCTGCTCTTTTGAGTATTTAACCAGTCGATACCAAGAAAAAGGATAAGGGGCAAGAAATGATTTGTGACTGTAAGGTGCTCAGATATTGAACTAAAATAAAAGCTCAAAGCAGAAAAGTGTGGCATGGCACGGCAAAAAATCTACAAAAAAAAAAAAAAGTTGCCTATTTGTACACACGCTGAATTTCATCGGCGCTTAAGATTTAGCTGTTGTTGGTATATGCATGTATGTTTGTACTGTATGTTATTACGTGATTTGGATTTTAGAGGCAGGATAATCCCCCAAACCCTTGGTAATCTGGGTAAATTTTAGATGAGTATGTATCAACACAGATCAAAACAAGGCTCCTTCCCCCCCCCCCCTTTCAAATATTCCTGTGTTATTGGTCACGGTCACTGGAAGCTTTTCTGTGGTTAACTGTTGTGGCCATTGAAAGGTGATACAAGACAAATTCGCGATAAAGCTGTCAGTTTCTTTTTTTTCCCTTTTCTTTTTCTTGTGAAGGTCAGGGGTATGCTCGGTGTACCATCTTAACCTACTACTGAAGATTTCTTCAGTAGCTTGTTTGTACAAAGCATTTTATTGATTCTTTTTTCTAGCACAAGAGACGCATTCTGATTAAAAACGCCGAGCAATTTTTTTTAATTTTCCATACCCCCTGATATATAAATCTCTTCCAGCATCGCTCTGATCATTTCCATTTGTAGATTGAAAGCCTCTGAATAGTGCATTCAGTGTGAAAAGAAGAAAAAAATAAAAAGGCTTTTGGCCGATTGCCCACATCTAATAAACATTGACGCAAGCTTGCTAATGGCTAATACATTTGTCTAAAGGGTTCACAAGATAAATAGGGGTGGATTGACCACCAGAAAGATCAGTAATTTTCCTGGTGTGTTAGTCTCTTTCTGATCAGTCCTTTTTCTTGAATCTGCCATTAGCCTATTTACACCCACTGGCCACTTTTTTTTTAGGTATACCTGGTCAGCTGCTTATCAACATGAATATCTAATCAGCCAATCAGGTGGCAGCAACTCATATAGGCATGTAGACATGGTAAAGATGACCAACTGAAGTTCAATCAGAACATCAGAATGGGGAAGAAAGGTGCTTTAAGTGACTTTGAATGCTGAAAAACATGTATTTCAAAAACTGCTGATCTACTGGGATATTAACACACAACCATCTTTAAAGTTTACAGAGAATAAAGAGAAACTTTCCACTGAGCGGCAACTTTTCTGGGTAAAAATGTCTCATTGATGCTAGAGGTCAGAGGACAGTGGCTAGACTGCTTCGAACTCAGACAACATTAAGTCAAATAACCACTCATTGTGACTAGGGTATGCTGAAGTAGATGTCTGAACACAAAACACATTGACCCAAAACACAAATGGGCTAAAAAAGCAGAAGACCACACCGTAGCACTCCTACTCCTCTTGTTAGATAAAAACAGGAAACAGAGGTTATAATGTGCACAGGCTCACTAAAATTAGATGATAAAGGACTGGAAAAACCTTGTCTGGTCTGATGAGTCTTGAAGTTGGCTGCAACTTTTGGATGAGAAAGTCGGAATTTGGCATAAACAACATAAAAGCTTCACGCTTGAATTAATCCTACCTTGTATCAACAGCTCTGGCTGCTGTTGGTGTAACGGAAAGGGGGAATATTTTCTTGACACACTTTGGGTCCCTTAGTATGATATGAGCCTCTTTTAAATGCTGCTGACAATGTTTATGTCTTTGTGACCACAGTTGGATTGCTACTTGCAGCAGAATGTCACAAACCTCAAATTATCTCAAAGTGGTCTCTTGAGCATGACATGAGTTAAGTGTACTCACATTGCCTCCACAGTTACCAGATCTCAGTTTAACTTTGGGATGTGATAGAAGAGGAGATTCACATCATGACTAAACCACCTACGAATTTGCAGCAACTCTGTCATGCTATCATGTCAACATGGAGCAGGAACATTTCCAGCACCTTGTTGAATCAATTCCATGAAGACTTAAGTCCAACACCACATTACCATGTTATACCTAATAAGGTGGCCAGTGAGTGTAGCTTACAAATCCTGAATAGGTCAACAGCTGGTGCAATCAATAACAGCACAGACCTGAAAGAAACTATTATAAAATTTTAGTAGTGACTATGATGCCAGCCAAACCCTGCAATGTGAGGTGAGGGATTTATTTAAGCGATGGGGTGCGGAGGCAATTTTCTCTTAAAACTGCTCATCAGTCTTTTTCGCATTACAGCCTAGCATGTAATGCTAGGATACTTAGCCGACGATGTAAACAAACAGGGGAACAAGGCTTTAAACAAGAATGGTGATCCATCAGATCCATCGGCAGGGCCCTTTTCAATTCTGTCGTCTGTTTATGAAGTAACAGCATACTTTATATGATCAGGTTTGACAAAGGTACCTTTTGCATTGCAAGAAATCAAAAATTTCTATCAAGGCAAGGCATTTTATCACAAATGTAATGAATATCAGAGGTAAGTCAAATTAGATATAATTTAATTTACAACTTTTAAACGTTAAATATTCCCAAACTGTATTTTGGACAGACTTATTATGTAATATTTTGCTGATTTAATAAAAATCTAAATGTAGTCATTTGTGTGAGCTTAATTTGTAGTATCAGATGGGGGCAATTCTCTAGGTTGCTTATTGTTGCCGGTCGACTCCTGACTGAATGACACACTGCAACTATTACGGCGAGAGCAGCAACTCCACAAAAACAGCTTAACAGCTTAGGGATTGCTTCTACAGCCTGGGAGATTCTTGCTCTAAAGTGTTGCGCTTCCCTCGTGCTAATTAAACTGATTCATAGGTTTACCTATAGCCACTGTAAAAAGATGCTCGCCCCTGAAACCCAAGTTTCTGTCTTCTGAACGATACGGTGTAAAAACTTCAACTTGTTGTTTCATATTTTGCCTTCTGAGGAATATTGCCTAATGTATTTCAATAAATCTACAAGTACCACGGCTATGTTGTAATTCACTGGTTTGTTTGAGAGTCCGTTTTTATCCAAAGCACAGTAGAATTCGGCTTATTTTAAATAGCATCATAAAATCTCTTGAGCTGGACACGCAGGAAAATTAATGTCTGTCTATAGAACATAAAACAAATCCCAGTGTGAAAACTGTGCACCATGCAAGAGCATAAAACAAGCTTTGTGACACTGGCTTGTGACTCCATTAATGGACTCTCAGCGGGCCTGATGGAATCAAACAGACGGCAATAGGAGTTAAGTTTTCCCTTTGACTCTTGGTGCGGAGGAGACGAGTCACTCCATAAAACAGTGTGAATTTGTAAAGCTGCACTCTCGCGGGAAAGGCTCTGGGCCTCCAGTTTTTCTTCTTTGTACCTGTGACTTTTACTTTATTTTTTTTAACTAAACCACACAGCTGTCAGCGCTTTAGGGGAACAGTTTTTCACGAACACCAGAAAAGTGAATACTTCCCTTCCTTAAAGCTAAATGAAAGCATAATTATAAAACATACAGGTTTATTTTCATTGATCTATATGAAGGACATTCATGTAGACCAATAAAAAATAAACCTAACAGGATATATATTATTACATAATATCTTTGACTGCAGTAATAACTGCATTAATATTTAAATGAAAACCCACACGTTTGACACAATATCCAATGTGTGATCACCTCTGTAGATATAGTAGGAGATATTAAAATAAATGAAAAGAATATTTTTCCTTTATTGAATGAATTCAGTACTGTAATATCCTTGCTTTTTTAATTTGAAAGCACACGTAGCAGAAAAACTTTAGCATGAATCTTAACCTTTTACCCCGCTAAGCTGAACATTTTTCTTTGACCACCTTTGTCAACTTAAGGAGTGCTTGGAGGTTCACTGCATTTGTATACTTCAAAATGACTGAACCATATTGGAAATATTACTTTTTTTCAAGATAAGAGCCCACACTACACTTTACTTACATAGTATTACTGTACAAGACCAACAGACTTGCACAGATAACTGTTAATTTAAGGCTAATTTTTCTTACTCATAAATATAGTACAGTGAGAAATTTGTTCAAGGGCATGTAGCGTGCACTTGTTATGAATTTGTTTTTATGTGTCAGATCAATACATCATGACTTAAAAATAAATGGTAGAACAGGAAGCGTACTTGGGTCTGACAAGATAGCGTCTGTCTTGGGAACAAACTGGTCACAGCGTAGTCCATGGTAGCCCTCTTTACACCTATCAGAGAGAAAAAGAGAGAGAAAAAAAACAGACACAGAGCCAGGTTTGAGATTAGAGGCAAGACAAACAGAGCAAAGAGTACCAGCATGAACTATCAGCTAAAGGGACTTTTAGATAAAGAAAGTTGAAAACAGGAAGAGCCCAGACAGAAAAATGAATGGATGGATAAAAAAAAGAAAAAAGAAAAAAGGAAAAGTGGAGTGCTCACTAAGGACCGAGGTGGTCGAGGGAGATACACAGCAACTGTGGAGAGGGGTGGAGTGAGGAGAGAGACAGAAAGGGGGAGATAGTTGGGCAGGCCCAAGAAGTGCCTGCAGTCTCACTGATAGCACATGACTGGCAGGAATGCCACGTCCCAGAGGAAGACAATGGGGTACTCGGAGTGGATAGTACTTGGCGTCATGCAGCAATGCAAGATTTTCAAGGGAAGCTGCCATAGTTTGAACAATCATATAAACAAAGTCCTGGCATGGTCCAAATATTTACCTTCATCATCAAATAAATATGCCTTTACTGCTGATTTCTGCAGATCCTTGAGCAACTGTCACATATCTACTGAAATTATGACATTTGATGACTGATTGTGGATATTAAGCAATATAAATACATTTTAAAATGAATGAAAACATACATATAGTTTCGTAATTATTAAAAAAAGGGGTGACAAACCATATTTATTAAGTTTTTCTAAACAACTCATAGTTACGAGGAATCGAGTTCGGCACAATCCTCAATAGCATTTGTCTCCAAGAGACTTAAACACATTTATTCCCGTCTTCAATAGTGGCCACAATGCGAGGACATTCAGTGGGCTGATCCATCCCTCTGCTCTTTCAAAGATTAGGCGAGACAATTGGAGGATTTGCTTTGATGTGCCGTTTCGACATAAAATTGTACATGAGCGAGTGACATGTCAGAGTTGTCTATACTTTCGCCTTTCCATCATTCGGTGCTTTATTGTTGGTAAACGGCGGGGGATTAACACTGCCACCATATCCATCGATATCTGTCCACCATGTTTCCTGCAGTGCCAAAGACTCCCGCCCACTACCACCCCCACCCCAATGTAGTTTAATGCACTGGATGAGTGACACGCAAAAGTGGACCAGTCTCGCTCAGCTTGGCTTGAACTGAGAACTCGCAGAAATAAATAAATAAAAAGTGAAAAAAAAAAGAAAGTCAAAAAAAATTGTCAAAAGATTGTCACGATTCTCTGTTTTTACGTCTCAGGTTTATGCTCCATATCTCAGCTCAATATGTGCAGTTTACCATCTTTATTCAAATGCTTCTACATAGTAATGTTTATTTTGTAGCCAAATTATTGAATCTGCACCGAACTAGTGAGTCTGCAGTAATGTACTACTACCATTAAGGTTGGAACGACAGACAAGGCCAGTGAAATTTCTGCATATTTTTAGGACACTGAAAATAAGAAGCAGTAATTTGCAAAACATTAAAATTTTATATGTATTTTGAAAATAGCACAAAAACATTATATCAAATGCCGAAAACATTCATTTGAATTTCTAAAAGCTGTGTCTGAGGCATGTTTATGCGTCTTTCCAATGCAAAATATTTCCCTATTCTTGCTTGATGTAGAATTTCAGCTTTTCAATACTTCAGGGCTTTCTTTGTCATATTTCTTATTTCAGTGAAAGAAGTGTTTTTAACTGGTGGCAGGTCTGCACCTGGATTCTACTACTGCTAAAAGTACAGAGCCATGTGTCATGGTTGGAAGTCGGTTATTATTAAAATCTCTCTTTGATTATGGGTTTCTAATTTTTGTAGTTCTTATAGCTGTTTTTTTCTTTTCACTTCTGTCAGTCTCATATGGTTTTTATGGTTTTCTTTGTCTTTGTCTCTGTTCATCATTTCTGGTCATTTCCTGTTCTTTCTATTCCACTTTGTGTTTGTATTCTCTATCTTCATTTTGCATTAGGTTAATGGTTATAATGTTTAGTCCTTAGTTGTTGTTACTTTGTATTTTTTATTATTCATGCTAGCTTCATCGCTTTATTGTCTCCTTGTATCTTGTTGTCAAGTCTTTGTCTCTGTGTCATATTACTTCCTGTTTTATACTGATAGCCATATGTATGTTGTACTTTCTCTTACCAATGTTTTACTATCTGATTAAGTTCAGCTGTGTCTAGTTTCCCAGGCGTCTCCATTCTGCTCCAGTCACCATTATGTTTATGATTGCCTGTGTTCCAAACGTGTTTTGTTCTTGTTTTGCTAAGCCCTATGTGCTTTTGTTTAAGCCCTTTGGACTCTGCACTTGATTTTCTGTTTTGGACTTCCATAGTCTTGTTACTCCACCTGAATAAAGGCTGATTTTCTGTTTATCACGTCCTAGATCAGCAGTCTGCTCATCCTTGGGTCCTTTTCTGCACCACATGACCCTATGCTGTTACAAATGTGTAACACTCAGCATTAATGGGGCCTTCACAAAATGTACTTGCTGTGTGCACTAATACAATCTAGCTATCGAGCTGTATATTATTAACAAGAACACGTGGATGTGACAGCCTTATTTTTCTATTAGGGGTGTATCATCTATGATTTCAAAAAAATTGTTTTTTATTTTTATTCATGAGATCATGGGGCAGTTTTCTGCTTCACCTGAGGCCATCTTTAATAACCTCTGGCTCAGTTTCTTCTTAATATATGCTTTTTCTTTGCATGGTGGAGACAAGTATCCACTTGCATGTGAAGACACAAGGACTTACCATGTTCAATGGCATTGGATTTCAGAAATGGTTCTAGAGCCATTGATTTCTAGGGCCACATTGATTTCCACCACAGAATTGTGTTGTGTTTTAATGCGTTGCAGCCTGGAGGCCTACAGATGATGGCTATTCAATACCGGTTTTCGGTCTTGGCCTCTGTGAACCAAGATCAACCTAAAATTCTAAATTATTTATTTTTATTTTATTTTATTACATTTTATTTTCAATTCAGACTTAAATTATTTTCAATGTTCATCACAGTTTGTTTTTATTTATTTTTTGCACATCATCCCAACTATTTTTGAAAAATCCTTTTTAGATTCATTTTGCAGTCCATTGTTGCTTTATGTGAATGAGCTAATTGCTAAAGTTTTTAGTCTGTCATTTGCAGTCTGGACATCTGTAATTTTTCAACTTTTTTGTTGTAAGCACACTGTGGTTGTGCACTGATTGATGTGAAAGGGATGGTTTGTAGTGAAGAACAATCTAAGTTAATATTATTCCAAGTTGCAGTGAAATGTATAAAAACATCTTGAATTATGGGCGTTCTCAAAAGGGAGTTTGAAAAGCTTTTGACATCTGTGTTGCCTTCATAGCGAACAACATCGCTGCCAAGCTGCAAGGTATGATCGTTGAAAGGGCCATTTTGGTGTTATGTGGCAGTAAAAACCTCTCTAACTGCACCTTTAAATAGTGGGACTCATTACGTTCAAATGATGTGTGAAAAATACCCTTGAATTAAACCCTCTAAATCTTAAAACTCTGACTCTTTGTGTCATTTCATTTCCAAAGAAATAAGCAAAACACACAAAACCTCTATAGTCCTCTGCTCAAGAAACCAAAGGAGGATAAAGGACTCCATTCTCTCTTGTCATTGTCTCTCCCACAGCCAGACTCCTGCCTCTTAATCAGCCTGAAAAATGACTAATGCAAAACAGAGTATTCGCCAAACTCTGCAAATCTTTCATTCATACAAATATACACAACTACACAAGATTTTACATCTCGCAATGTGGCTCACGGACCCATCAATACCCTGCATTTGCAATATCGAATATATTAGGCAAAAACCACAGTAGAAATGCTTGTATAACTCCCAAGAAGATCTTAGGGAAGAGGTATTCCATGATAGATTTACGATAGATAATCAGATGCAAAAATGTTTGTGGTGAAGAGCATCAGGTGGATTCTTACAATCGTAATCTACTCACTGTGCATTTTAGGAGACAAAAAGAGACAAAAGCCAACCTAATTTAAGTGCTCGCAAATGAAAGCTTTGAGAAATCATATTAAATACAACACCCATCTAAAAATTATCATTAATCACCATAGAGATAGACTATTAAATCTGATTGAACATTTTACAGTGAAAATGGAATATGCAAAAGAACATGCCATGCGATGCGTAAAGCACCAGTCCAAATGACTGATGCAAACAGCTTAGATTTATTACCACATTAAAACAGCTTGGTATGTGAGGTTTGAGAGTGAGAAGGGCGTGGACACAAAATGTTATTTTGCATCAAATGTTAATGCGACGTTTCCATTACCTTTATGTTAAGCACATAACAAATGAAATGAACACACTCTCACTCCAACAGCATCAAATATGACACTCTTGTGTAAAAATAATATGAACAATGCATCCAGTGACACTGGTGCTATGAATCAGTAGTTAATAGTAATCTTCCAGAAATGCTGCGTCGGGGAGTTTGTGAAGGGCCCTTTCGCAATACATTAAAAATGCAAAGGGTGCCTTTAAGTGTGCGAGGGTTAATGCTGTGAACGGATGTATTTTAACCCAATCCATTATCTTTTCCTAAATGAAATTGTTTTGTTGCATAAACCAAACAGCTAATAAAAGCAAAACTAAACAGAAGTGTGATTTACACCACAGCGATTCCCTTCTACATCTTTCTCTGGACCTTGTCACTCCATCAAACAGCCCATTAGCTCCAATATTAGTCCAATATTGCTGTGACTGCTGGATCAAGGAACTATGAGAGACGCTTCCTCTCTCCAACGCCAACGCCTTTTGATAAAATGACAGCATTTGACACCAGGAGATGAGAAAACGTTGGCGTTACAGTTTGTGGCACATTTTTAGCAGCCAAACAGAAACTTACTGAAAAGCTACCTTCTTGATTTCCTTGTTTAGGTGTGAGAGATATGCACTGTCCTTTTTTCTCTTTTTTTGTCTCGTTTTTGTCAGTATGACAATCTCAGTCAATGATGTTCAGGGAGGGACCTGAGATGGTGAGCAAGATTTCAAGGGTACATTTTCCCTCCCCTCCCGCTGCTTGGCTCTGCCCTGCATCACACCTTCTATCCCTTGGTGTGAGCTGAGACGCCTTGTTAGTATTCTGAATCACAACCCCAAAGGCAGAATGCCTGTCTGGCTATCTGTTTACATCTGGGCTTCCTGTCTGTTTGTCTACATCTCTCTCTTTCTGTCGTCTTTGTAGTACTGTGAAATAAGCTCAGCATTCCTCAATGAAATGTGAACAATGCTTCGCAAATGTGTTTGCAGGAAAATGGCGTTGAATGCCTGAATGGATGATAAACAATGTGAGATAATGACATGCTTTGAGTATATGTCTTGGTTTTGCATCTCCAAAGAGGGAGGGTAAAGGGAGGAAAAATCTCACATTAATGTTTGCGTGCGTTGTTGGGATTCAAAAGGTGGGAATATCTCAAAGTGAAACGTGTGTCTGTGTGTGTTTGCTTATACCCTGTAGTCACTGTGTATATGAACAGCAGCTATAGACTCAGAGCATGCTTTCCCCTACTGTTCCAGAGCTGTCTTTGACTACCCAGCTGCTTTTAACACATGTTCCAGTCACAGAGAAAACACACCTCTGAGTCTGGAGGATGACAGGAGGGTGGGGAGCTCTGCCTCATAACTAATCACCATTCTGCCTGTTAATTAGCAGGAAGAAAAATGAAGGATAGTTTCAGTGCAAGGGGAGGGAATGGAGGTTCAAGGAGGAGATAAGGGAAGGGAGTATGATCATGTCAACCAAACTTCATTTACCTTCTGACACCAATGCATATTAGCTTCCATGTGTTCTATAAAATAACTCCATATGCTAGCACTGATGAGGCACAGAAGTGCCAAAGCTTACTGTCGGGGGTTAGCATTTGTCGACACCATGAATGATTAAGGCTTTGAACCTATGTTGCCGCTATAGGTCGCCTGGCTTAGCATGTGAGCCACATGCCAAATGGCTGCAGGGGCTTGGGTTTGATTTCACTCGGGACTGTTTCTTGTCTGTCACTGGCCCTTGTTCTGGCTTAATGTTCTTAAATGTTCTGCCCAGTAAAGGCAAAAAAACAAAAACAACCTAAAAAGAGGATTTCAACTTATGTGTTGTTAAAAACCAGAACCCATGACATATTTTCATAAGCACACTGTCAGTAATAGTTTAACTAGATAAATTGTTTATTACTGAATTTAACAGGGGATTAATAGCTTGATTTTTTACTAACATCTGTTCACAGGCAGCTGTAATGACATGAACATTTCTGTTGTGCAGTTTATTGTGTTCTTTAATTGACATTAAAGTTTTGCATGTCAATTTAGCTGAAATTACCTTCGAAGCTGCAGTTATGATTGCTAATGCAAAAGGCTAGCTTTTTTTGTTGCTATATCCTCTGTTTAGTGAAGCTGCTAAGCTAATCTTACCTGCTTTAATCTAATATTTACTGTACAAACACAAGTGTGGCGTTTCTAGCTAATGCTTAGAAATAAGCAACTGGTTCCTGAAATAAAAAATTCAGAAGATTTTATTCCATTCTTGACCGTAACAAATGTACATTAAGGACTTTTGTTGAACTCCAGAAACATGTACGATGTCTTAAACTATACAAATGTAACATTCGTTCTAGCAATGGACTAACAAATATACATGATTGTTTTTTATATGTATTTTTATTAACAGACACCCCCTCCCCCAAAATCTTTTATAAGGTTGCATACAGCATCCTGTAAGGATCAATACTACGATTGTGTCTTCTTTCACCTGAAATCTGGAGCTGAACACACCTATATTCTCCAGCTCAGTATAAAATGTATCTGTGCTTGAGACAGTGGCTGGCTAACCCAGAACTGCAGGAAATTACAATTTCCAGCTGTTAGATGTTGGATCATTTTGCCACAATGAAATTAACAACTTTTTACGCTGGCATGAACAGATGCCTTAGAAAAATTAGCAAACATGAGAGGGAGAGACACTGCATGTTACCCAAATTTGGCGCTTCATCTTGTCTGTTCACAACAATTGCGTGTAAACTTAAAGTGTCTACATATAATCTGAAACACAGGTAATATTAGACCGAACCAGGTTTTCCCTAATTACCTGACTTCTTGGAAATGATTTTCTTCGGGCTCACTATCAAAGGCAATCATTATTTGGCAGCAGGGGTTCTTGCCACACTCAATAGACACATTTATCACACTGCACCGAGTCTTTTGACTCGCTGCCACATTTCATATGGCACACCAACTGGTGCGGTTGATGTTTTCAAGTATTACTGAATTGGGCGTTACCCCTAATTTCCATAACTTGACCTACAAGGCATGCATAATAAAAAATCAAGATTTGCATATGCATTGAAGCACAGATGCAATATGGCATTATGTTAATTGCTAAATATTGAAATAAATTATTTAGAATCCATTCACTGTGTGGGACTGGTGGAATGCTGTGGTATTTTAATTTGCTCAGTTTTGAGATACAGCACCTGCTGCAGTTCATGATATAGTCCTGTTGAGTGTATGAATACGGTACAGAAGTCTGAGGGCATGCGGCTGATTTAAGCTGCATTTGCTTTTCCACCACAGTCTAATTTTTACCACTGGGAAGGTCAGGATGACTGACAGAAATCCATTTTATAATCCATTCTTATGAGCGGGAAAAAAGCCGACCTCAGTGATGTAATTTCTTTTATAATAAGAAACACACGCACGCGCACACACACGTACACACACCCAACCATCACTGCTTCACTCTCAATATCAAAGCATAATCAGTGGCTGACACTTCTCTCATTGTTATTGATGAGCTATGGGGGAAGAATAGGTACGAGCTGGCTGCAGTCTGCGCCGATTGTTCTAAGCTGAAAAATACATAACAATAATGCCAAAACATCTCCAATGAAGACCGTCTTTTGCCTGTATCTCATCGCGCAGCGGCACACGCTGCGATCTGTCGTTTGCAGTGTTGGAGCAGAGCAGGTAGAGACATCATTTATACCTTGAGCGAGGTTTTATAGATGTCTACTGCTACATGTGGGCTGTTTACATACATAAGTAATATGCAGCTGCCAGGATGCACCCGTCCTCAAAACATATATGACAAAAAATAAAGTAGAGGAACTTTTTTTTTGTTAAAAAATTTATACATTGCTACTGTAGTAGTAATAGTAGTAGAGGACTATTTGGCATAACGAATGTAAACAACTTAATTAAGGTGATGACATAACAATCTGTTAATAAGCTGTTTCATTGTACAATATAAAGTGCCTTGAGGCGACTGTTGTTGTGATCTGGCGCTATATAAATAAAATTGAATTGAATTGAATTGTCTGTGCACATGTAAAGTCTGTATAATGTACGATTGGATTTATGATATAATGGTGTGATTAGGATATACATTGCCAAGTCAAAGAATTACAGGGTCAGAAATTGCACATGAAAACACAGCCACAGTAATTACGGCTTCATTGAGGTTCTCACTAATGAGCCACTTTACTGCTGAAGTAAATACACGGTGAATATAGTTAAGTGAGGTTATAGTGTCCTCATTTCTCTTCCACCCCTTTTTTGGATAGTATCCTGAATACATTTTCCATCCCTGCTAAATAGTGTTTACAGTACACTGCATTTCCTTGAGCTGTACCCTGGTGTAATTGCTGCTGCGATGTCCCCATTTTGCTGCAGGCATCATTACATTTTTATCAGCTAAGACAGTAAACAAGGGTGTTGCGACCATCTCATCCATCAAGCAAAAAGAAAAAGAGAAATCTCCCCATCAAATGTCATGTGAACTAACAAGCTAAGCGAAACATTGCAGTAAGCACGGAGGCATAAAAAGAAACCCAGCACATGACGTTCTGGTCTGGCGTGCCCTATCCAAATGCTCCAAGAAGTCATTAAGCTCTTGGAGGATGAAGACATCCCAGCTTGTTTGCCTCTCACATAAGCGGGGCTGAACTTGAAACCGGGAGCTGGCACTGTATCACGCAGGAGTGTGCACTACATCATAACGGAGCTCCCAAGATGCAAGGCTGTAACAGGTGCTGTTTCAAAGCACTAGAGATAACAGAGAGGAGGAAAAAGGGCGAGGGGAGACGGACACAGTGAGAGAGAAGGGATGCTGCTAAAGTAGATGTATTCCTCTTCATCTTCAGAGATGTCTTTTTGCTTTTTATTTGCGAACGGGTGTATGTTTGTGCATGTGCATGCAATTTGAAAAAAAAAAAGAAGAAACAAACATACTGGGAAATTTTAATTCTGTTTTGAAAAGATGAATATTTTAAGCTATACTTTTAAAGAATAGGGATGGATTTACCAGTCATCCATAGGGATTAAATATTCATAAGATTTGCCCTTCTAACCCTAGTATTATTAACCCCTTAAGTCTTAAGATTTTTGCTTAAAAAACTTGCACTTCTATTGATTAAAAAATAGAAATTTACTAGAAAAAAAGCTTTTTTCCCCCATAGTGAACTAAAGGAAAATAAACATAAACAAGTGCATTGTATCTGGAACATCGAGGAACAGCCGTGTTTGAATGCATTTTCTTATGCTTTCTTTTGTGAACAGTTTTGGGCAAAGTTTAGAGAGAAAACCAGGGAAAGGGCTTTGTTGTTTGGCTCTCGGGGGTCAGGTTTTGCATTTTACAGCCTCGATAGTTGGGGCATTTAGAAATAAGTGCAACAGATTTCTCCATTGAGTGATTTCATACCGGAGCCAGGCATCAAATCAATTCATAATGAATTTACACACCAACCACCACCAGGGAATCGCCACCAGGGTACATCCACATTACATACTTATTTTCGTTCTTGCTACTTAACCCCTCCCACCCCTCCGACTCTTTGATATCCAGGTCACTCAGTCACCACAAGGCTCCATACTATGGGTAATAACATGTATTTTTCCTAACAAGGGAAGGGTAAGAAGGAGTTTAACAGTGACTAAAATGCACAAAGAATCTGAACTTCAACTGTGCTTGTTTATACAGTATGGCACATTAGGACTTCTAAGCTGTTAGGAGTGATAACTATGTGAATATTTGGACTGAGATAATCCTTGCTATTTTAAAGATACCACAGAGCTTGAGAGCCATCAAAACAATATCTCCCTGAACCACCAGAGACATGTCTGTGACTTTTATTATTCATTAGGCTTCTCATTCTCCTCCTGCAAGCGACTGCCAGCACCAGACAGCCACAACGCATCCTGTTGGCTGTCTCCATTTCTGATGCAGGGGCATTACAAATTTAGCAGGGAGGTTTGAACTGTACCTTGAGAGGACATAATGTGATTATTAAACAATAATAAAGAAAGATGACTAGAGAGGGGGAAAAACTCACTCAGGGCCTGCACTGTAAACGAGGCGCGTTAAAGCGTATTCTCTTTGATATTATATACATGGCCCTTTAGGAATGGCGCCAGTGAAAAAAAAGCGATTAAGTTCAACTGTGTTGCTTTAACTCAGCAATTGGAGAAAAGCCATTCATGACACCGTACATTGCTTGTGAATGATTTTTCGTGTCTGACTAAAAGGTGCCAAGAACTATAGCATCACCACAGCAGGATTGAGAGTGACCTAAATAATTCACCTCCTCTATGTAATGAGCAGTCAAAGATGTATGTAACATCATAGTGTCGTCTAGACAGATTATAGGAAATGAGAGATTTGTGTCATAAAGTTGGTGATACTTTCAGGATTGAGAGAAAACATGATGGGCGAATTTAAATCTTAATGCATTTAAAAATGTTGGAACTTGAGTACATTTCACAAGCATTTACTTTACATGTTTTAAACCATAAACAAAGAACCACATCTGGCTTACTGAAAAGTAGTAGCTGTATTAAAAAAAAAAACAAAAAACATTATTTATGCTTAAATCATTCATTAAAAAAACCCACTTTTGTATAGGATGCTGCTCATTATTGTGTTATGAAATCTTAGCCACCAGATCATTCTTTAACAATCTCTGTTTCCTTGCATTATCTTTTAATAAGCTGTGGCTGCAGACAAATAACGGAGAAGAAATTACCTTTATCCGATAAAGTGCTTCAGTTTGTAAATAAGTGCAACATTAAATGCAGATGTCTCTTGGATATCATAGCCCGAGAGGGATGTTTTGTTGTAGACTAGCAATTTAGTCTTGAAGAAGAGGGCATTGCCATTTAAACGTGATTATACTGTGATTATAGGATGAGAGAGTATAGGGAGGGAAACTGATCTTTTTATACATTACATTTGACTAACACTTGACACAAAGTATCAGCAGTTCTTTAAACACTGTCATCTCCAGGAGACAAAACACTAACCCTCCTGGTATCACAGCTTATTTTTATTTTACCGTTTTATAAGAGACTCATTACTGGCTCTCCTGTTTTACGCTTCTATCCAGAAATATAGGGAGTGCAGCGTCGCTTGATTTTTTGCCGTGCGTGTTTCGGTACTTAGCTTTAGAAATGTTACAATGCCAACAACAACAAAAAGATAATGTTTCAGGAAGTCATCAGAAAATTTTACCCTAATTGAAACTAGACACAAACAATGCCAATAAATTCTTGGATGACTCACTACAGCAGATAAACATATGATATATGGATACTGTAGTTACAATACATTAGTCTTGCAAAAAAAGTTACTGTAAGTACTTACAGTAAGCCTTTTGGCTTCAGTCTGTCATGCACTTCTGTTCCATCTTTATGTTTACGCTAACATTCATGCTTCTAATTAGTAAGTATGAATGCAGTTACCATCATACGCCACATTTAATTAATTTTTACATTAGAAATGAGTGGAAAAAAAACTGACACTTTGAATGCAGTCAAGAGCTTTAAGTATCATGTGTACAAGATTATGCTGTGGTTTTCTCTGTAAACATCAATATAATTATGTATGCCTAGTTTCCCGTCTTGGCCTACATTATCCCAAATTTGGCGCTGGGTTTTAGATCTGGGGTATCACTCTGCTCTGTCATGCGCAGCAGAGTGCAAAAGCCACAGTGCAACATAGCTCCAGGTGCTAACACTAATCAGCATTCATTTCAGAAGCTCATCAAGAGGTCAGGTTGAGTTAACCTTTTCCCGGAAACAGCCGAGCTGCTCTCCTCTTATGCTGCGTGCAGGCCGGCCTTCTCCTGACGGTGGATATTGCATTTTCAAGAGCTTTATTAAAATGTGTTTCTTAAAGCAAAGCGAACACTGCTGCCTTTTTTGCCCAGCGTTTTGGATGCTGTTGACATCCACCTCTACAACCTTAATCCTGTCGATGGCATTCAGCATGACTGAACTCAAATCATTGTAAATGCTAATGGACTCTAAAGGGCCTCTGCATACTCGCCATAAAAATACACGCGCGGTGACAAATACTCAGCACTGTACAACGCTGTCAAGGTAAAGCTTTGTCTGTAGATGAACTGTCTTGAAGTCAAACCCTCCAGCTCAGCTACAGTATCATCTGTAAAAGATGGATTAGAGTTCTCTATAACTACTCTCTCACTGAGGCACAATGTAATAAGGTGAATGTGTATGTGTGTGTGTGGGTGTGCTAGAGAGAAGAGGGCACATCTTAAAGTGACTGCACACAGCTACTGTGCCTACTCTAGTATGTTTACTTCTGCAACCTGCCTACAAGAGTGAGAGGTTTAAAGGAGTCTGCTCTGATAGAGACAACTGGAACAGCTTACACTGCTCCCTTAAAAAAAAAAAAAAACCCAAAACACAAACAAGTGTCTGGGGGGAAAAATTGAAAAAAAAAAAGAGATTGCTCCCATTGTGATCAATCTGACTGCCTTAGCCAACCAACCTTGAATAGATGGTCACATTTCACCCTGCAGACAGACACAGCTATGCAGCACAATATTGCGCAGACTGAATGACATCCCACCCCGGCTTAAAATCAACCTCTTCTTTTCCCTTATGCCTATACAATTGTTTACGCAATATCTCACAGCATAATAGAGGCTAAACGCATCCTAAATGTGTCGAGATCATAAATGTGTGCAGGTAAGCAACACTGTTTATAAGACCTGGATCTCGTTAGCCTCTTTATTACACCTGGGGTTACTTGAAAAACGTCGGTGACGACGGCTGCAAATAGAAAACACTGTCAAACTCCAAAGACCGATTGCTGCAATCACCCAGCGAGAATTATAGTTATCACAAACAGAGACCTTTCATAGGCATAACAAAGGCTTTAAGAGTCTTAGCAACAGCAGTATCGCTGCCAGTGTGAGAGGCTGAAAACAATGTATCAAAGAAATATGAAAAAAACGGCCACACGTTTCAGCTGTTATGGAAGAGGCGAGATATCAAAGAAACTTGCAGATCAGTGAGGCTGGGTAGGTGTTGGCAGGGTTTAGACCAGACAGCATGTTCTTAAATAGGTCCATTCTCGAGAATTTTTAGACTTACAGACGGCCCGTGTGTCATAAGAAAGCGTCAGTTTCTTCGATGCAGAACACGGCATGCCCGCTGTGGAACTAGTGAAACCGATCTCATGGAGGGAGGGAGATCCTGGTCATAGATGCATGATCAGTACTTCTTGGTGTCGCTTTAAATGCAGCGGGTACAGTACCGGTAGTTCCTGGTCATTAAAACATACAAGATTAAACAAGTGTACTTTAAAACAAACCACAATCTCTTCCCGAAACATCACCAACTGGGTTTGATGCCTAAATGTAACCTAGCAACAAGTGAGAGCAAAACTAAACAGCAAATGAAAACAGAGTACAGAAAAAGAAAGACAAAAACAAATGCTCTGAACTGGTTACAGTCTGGCCATTGTTACCACGGCAGTCAAAGCACCAGTTGTCAAGGACATCTTATGCATATCTACAGAATGTGATACTACTGGTTGCTATTGCTGTTGATGCATCTGTATTTTGTTTTCCTCATTATCCATTCTCAAGATTGCAAATTTTTAAATATATAGATATTATGCTCAAGAAGCCGCCTACTGTACTTCACTGAAACCTGTAAGAAATGCACATAATCTAATGGACTTGCTGTATTAAAAAAAAAAAATCACACATCTGTTGCTTGCTGATGACCTTTCGCTAAACACTGATTGCTTAACAGTTGGCAGTTATTAAATTTAATGCCAGTATGAATAGTACCGTAGCTCACAAATGTTGCATAAAAGCAGAAAAAAATGCAGGAACAGAGCATAGTTAGAACATCTTGTTTCCACTCTTGCAGCGGTCTGAATGCCCTTGAGTCGACTTGGAAAACGCCTGAGGGATGTTTTAAAAATGACAGGTATGCCTCCTTCTTTGTTCATACCAGCTCTTATAAGCTCCTTTAAATATTTAACATCATGCATCGACTTCATTTAGCATTCCAACAGTGTATTTGAAAGATCCCAATTAAAAAAGTTGAGACTTTTAGCCACAGTAAAAGACTCACGCAGTTAGAATTAACCATGCTGTAAGGTCAATGGTTTTGCGCAGTACTGAGCCCCAAGATGCAGCTGGAAAACATAACAAATATGGTCTTTAGGCAGTGAGAAAACAAATTCCATCTAAAAGATTTAAGAAATGGATTTCATTCACATTTAGAAGTGAAAAACAAGGCACCAGACCAAAGTTATAGCTGCAAAGCTAATTGGAGGAGAATTGAGCTGGAGAAATAACCTCACGGTCTCACTGCCGATGTCGGCCATTATAGATTTTCTGTGTGGACAGTGATATATATTTACTATACACTCTAAATACACCAATATTTTATGATTTACCTATTGGCGAGTTTTTGTGTGAGCAAAGTCTATTTTTTTTTAACTCGAGGACGGCTATGAATTGGTATTGATTAAATTCTAATTCAATTCCCCTCGTTTTGCTGTTATTGCCAGCAGAAGCTCAGATGCACCGCCTGTCTAGGCAAATGTAGCTCGAGCACAGAAATAGATGACCTCTGTTGCTTTAATTACCCTCGGCCCATCCAGTTTGGTGAGTCTGCTTGCTGGACTATATATTTACATTAACAGCATTAAGGATGGAAAACTGGCATATCGAACTGCCAAAAAAAAAAAAAAGAAGAGAAAAGAAAAATCTCAATTATCTTGCTTAGAAACAATTCAGCTGACAATTATCACCTAGTGAATGTTTCACAGTTGATTTGAGCTGCTTTTCGTTGAAATTACACCATTTTGTCAGAGAGCATTGCACTGCAGTGAGAGCCAGATGATTCTCTCCCCCCGTTTGTTTCACTCCCCGGTAGCAAAACAAACCCAAATCCTTTATCCATCTGAGGCAAGCTGGGCTCCAACTATATAGTTGTCAGTGGATACGCTTCCGTGTTTAGCCTTCGGTTAAATTCATTATAACCATCTCTCTCGTAGTTTGAATCACGGCTAAAAGGAAGAGCATGAAAGTGATGGGCAAAAGAAGTGAAATTGAAGGCTGGGTGACTCTGGGAATTATAAGAGGGAAACCGTCAACGTAGGGTGCATCAGTGTCAGTCAAGCTCCATCCCCAATGATGGCGGCTAATTAGATTTTCCTATGCTCAACAAATCATGCTGATGGGGAGAAACATTTTGCAACTCAATAGCCAGCTGACATGTACTGATAGCATTGTCAACAGAGTCAGCTGTGCTGCCTGCTAACATGGTTCGAGTGGAGGATTATGGATGATATTACAGATGCATGTTCTGTTTACATGTGGTGACAGATTCCATGAGGGGAAAAATGCCTATAATGAGAAATGAATGAATAAATGGATGAACGATATCATAGTGTATGTTCAGAAGCATCAGCTAATTTCTTTATATTATTTGTACTATTTCCTTATATCATCTGTCTGTCTGTCTGTCTCTCTATTCATATCTATCTGTGCTGTTCGCTCTAAATTATTCATCTCTTCTCCAGTCACATCTTCGTTTGACCTTGATGATGCAGACAGTGTTTCAAATGCTTTAAAGGAATTTAGTTCAAAATGAGCCCAAAGACTTTGAATAATCTGTCTTGTTGGATGCACTGCACTACCGGAGCGGTAAAAATCTTCAGTCGTAGCACTGACTTGGCATGAGTTTTCGTTTGGATTCCAAGATGCGGCAATTCACAACAGATACTTGGCTTTTCCTTCATAGTCACATTAATGAGGACAAATAAAAATAACAGACACTAAAATGGTCAAATTCACAGAAGCCAAATGACCGGGAAATTGTGGAAGGACAGACTCTTCCTCACTATACAGTACATTGAAACAATAATATTTATTTCATAGCTGATGGTATTTTAGATGGGGCACGTCTGCAGAAAAGCACTGTGTTTTTCAGCTTCAACTGCAACTGTCAACTCATGCACATATTTTCTCCCTCAACTGCTTTATCTTGCTTGTGAGGTGCTGCCTAGGTACTAATTACTTTCTTACGCGCTGCTGATTAGCTCTGCCTTGAAGTCGCAGCTCCAAAGTGTATATGTGTGTAGATTCGTGAGTGTATGGATTCTAATCACTTCTATTTGATTGCAAAAAGAAAAATGGCAATTTTTCACAAACATGACGACGAATCAAGGTTTCTTTTCTGCCATGAGTCCTGCAAGTTTTTGATGCAAGATCATGTGTGACTGGGGGGAAAATCAATCATGCTGACTTAACAAGAAGTGTCCCTCACTCAGTTCTTTCACTTCGAACGAGTAATGATGAGATTACATTGTCAGGTAATCAAAGATAACCTTCAGTGTGTCTCTACCAGTCTATCTGTTTGTTCACATCTCTGAGAGTGACTTATTAACCTAGCTTAGAGTAGCTGCGGTGACAGGAATCTGATTAGCAACCAAATTATTTTGAAGGCTTTTCTGTTGTTGTTTCTTTTCATTGTGTAGGATGATTATTTATTTATGGGAGAAATGTATTGGCTTTAAACAGGAAGTGCATTCGCTATAGGGATGTTTATACTGTTCTTCCAGGCTAACTTGCTTCCTCAGGGTTGGCAAAATGCTTCTATTAAAAGTTAAGCACTAAATACACTAAATAAGAAAACCTTATGGTACTGTGGAAAAGTCTTGAGCTCCCCCCCCTCCCCCTTCTTTATATATATATATATCTTTATGTATTGCTCCCAAAACTGGATATTTTTCTAATTATCAAGTGATATTGAGCTTGATCTTGATAGTTCTCCAGATTTTCTGATTGTCTGAAGCTTTCTTTGGCGGCTTTTTTCCCTTATTTTCAATCCAGTCCTCATACTGGACCACTGACAATATGAATTATTTAAGTGTAATAAAAGGCACCTAACGCCATGGGTGAAACAGAGTTGTGCTTCACATTTAGGCACTTAAGACAAAACACAATCTGTTCCCATTTTTTTTGGTTGAATCCACAAAGATAGTCTGATAAGCATAAAATAGTATTTATGAACCAACAATGTGGTTCCTGAAGAGGTATTAGATGAAAACTTGGCGTTGGTGTGCCCTTAAAGGATTGTAAAAGTTGAGGATAAATGAAGAAGTGGTAGGGCTAAGAATCTATCTACAACAGATGGACACTATCTGAAAGTCATGTCCTCAAGAAATAGGAAAGAAATCCAGCTGAAAGATACATCTGGCACTTGAGTTGATCCATCTACTGTGTCTCATCAGAAATGGTCTCCTGGTAGGGTGGCTTTTAAGAAGCCATTCTTAAGAGCTTATATTCTTATATATATGGAAGAGGCCAGACGGTGAGGCCAACAGCCATCAGTGAAAAATAATAGTGGCTATGTCGTTGTTTGGGGCTGAATTTTCAATGCAACATGGAATATTATGTGGAAGGCGTCTCATTGGCAATGGCTGCATTTTTTCATAAGACAATGATCCCAAACATTGCCAATGCAGTAAAAGCATACCTGCATAGAAAATATAATATGTCAATCACGGATTGGCCTCAGCAGAGCCCAGACCTTAACATTATTGAAGCACTGTGGGATCATCTGTTCAGAGAACAGAACAAAAGACAGCCAACATCTAAAGTAGAGCTTTGAATGTCCTTCAAGAAGTCTGGAGATCTATTTCTGAAGACTACTTAAATAAATTACAACAAACCTTCCCTAAAAGAGGCTGTGTTGAAGAATAAAGGCGGTCATATTAAATACTCCCATTTTTGCCTCATTAACTGTCCATGCATGTTTACACATATTTTATTAAAAATAAATAAATAAAACAAAGTATAAAGAAATTAAGAGTGTCTCAAGAATTTCCGCACAGCGGTCCCCAACCTTTGTTGTGCCACGGACCAGTTTAATGTCAGACAATATTTTCATAGACTGGCCTTTAAAGTGTTGCAGTTAAATGCAACAAAATAAAATCATATAAATATAATAATTAACGCGAATTCACTGTGTAATTGTGTAACTTTACTAGCAGCATCCTCCTGAGATGCACCAACAACACTGAGAGTAACATCCTCCTCTCTGCGCCTTAATGCTCTCTGGTCACTATGGTAACGTGTAAATATTTCTTTCAAAATAAGACACACAACTACAACACGGGAAAAGACCCAGGGAAACTGAAGTAACGATAAAAACCCCGAAACGCACAAATTTCACACCCGAGCCTCAACTCTCACAGCCCGGTACCAAACCGGTCCGTGACCCAGGGGTTGGGGACCGCCGCTGTAGCGCATGCGACTTCTATTTGCTGATATCGTTATTCTAAGAGGGAATCTGTCTCTTTCTGTTGAACAAATGCCATCACTTAAAAATAAATCGTGACGTATCGGTCTGATAAAAAAAACCAAACTGTTAACAACAATTTCTGGGGTGTAAAAGTTTCCAAGCAGCGCATTAGCTATGAGGTGGGGGAAAGTATTCAAAATAAGGTCACAATGGAAAAACACAACAATCTCTTTTACTGAAAAGTAACATTATCTCAGAGGATTTTCAACCATGTTATTCTTTACATGACAGCCTCTGTTAAACAGGTGAGCAAAATAACAAAGAATGCTTTATCAAGGCAATTATCTGAGCAGAACTGCACTGGTGAATGTATTCCACTCTTGACTTCTCTTTGATGAAAGCAGCAGGAGCCTTCTCACTCCCTCCTTCTTATCACACTGTCAAGGCAGCTTGCCTGCTCCCACACTGTGCTTGCCAGCAGAAAGGGCACTGCTCGTTAATGCCAGTGAGCTGGAAATGAGTCACAGCACCTTGTCACGTGGCTGTTCTGTACCCCGACGGCGCCCTCTGCTCAGGAACTAAAGAACATGGTTTTCCCCGCTCGTTGACATTCAGTGCTGCTTTCATGACTGTTGTTCTCATCAAATTGAGGGAAAAGAGCAAATGCGCACATTGAGTAAGACGTGCTGAATTGGACTGCAGGGTTGGCGGTGTGGCTACTGGATCCTCTAGTCTTACATATTGCAGTCTTTAGTAAAACATATCCACTCTACGGACTTCACAATAATAATGTGCAAAAGGTGAAAAAGTAAACACTTTTTTTTTTTTTTTGGGCCTCATCCGAGCTCGTATATGGTACAAACACCGGGGAGTCGTGCAACATAACTTTAGTTGTGCGTCGGTGTGCTGAGATTATATAAACATTCATTCTCTCACAGTTGATTTGTTTCAACCGGCTCCGTGTTTTCATGTGGGGGCTTGGGAAACGTTTGATATAATCAGGTTATCTTCCACAGTTTTCCAATCTTCTGTGTGGAATATAGAGACAGTTTTCTGTGACTTCACATCAGTGGCATATCTGGCCCAGTCCTCGTGCAGTCTTTGAGGGCCCTCGCTCACCTTGCATTCTGTGCTAATCTCCAATGGCTTGTTTTTCAAATGCGCTAAAGACGAATCTGCTCAAGCTGAACTCGGACACTGTTTCTTAGCCTCTCTTTTCTCAACAACTGCGAAAACATTACGTCTGTCACACTAAGTCAAATCTTCATTAAACTCTAAGCATAACACAAAGATAGAAAGCTATCTAACGGGCCAAGCGCTGAAAAGGGACTTCTGATTTGCTGTGTCTCACAGCAAAAGACCTCACTAGAACTATGAGTATGAATTAATGGAAATTACTTTCCAAGTGCTAGTCCTGTCTGCTGCAACATAAAAACAGCATAATAAAAGTAGAAGCCTAAAGGCAGAGTTTAAATACAGAAAGCTCACGCATTAAAGCAGAAAACTCAGGATTAGAACCTGCTACATTTCCAAGCTGTTGGCCTGTTCTTAACACAAGAATCAAACAGAAACAAAGTCAGATTTATAAATTATTGATGCAGCTGTAGGTTCACTTCAACACACCAAATCACACTAAACTCAGTGGTCTAAGAGCAAGCTGATGCTAGAAAAGCATTGTGCATTTACTGTGTAATATTCTGCAATGCAATTACTGCATATCGTAATTATAACTTGGCGTTGTTGTTGATAATCCTTCTAAAATGTTAAAAATTAGGCTTTTAAAAACACCTTTATGAGCCCAGCTTGTCTGACATCCTTTACTAACGTGAGCAGATGGCGATGGACTCACACTCTGTGTGGCCACTTCACAAGATGAACACGATGCCTTTTTATTAATATTCAAACTCGACGTTAGAAATTTAGCTAAGCAGTCATGTAACATACCGATTTTAAAGCATTCTGCAGCACTACTAGCAAAATGTGTTTGTAGACGCTTGAACCAGCGCCTTTAATCTTGGCAGCTTTCTTATTTTCTCAATTTCACTGTTTGATAACCTAATGCAGTTCTCACCATCCACAATTGCAAATCCTGTTTGCAAACCAAATATTATTATTCACCTTACTCCAGGAAGCCCTAATGTTGCTTTAAATCCAAGAAATAGTCTACCACAATGATATATTGCCCTGGTAAGTTAGCTACACTATTCCACATTATACAATATCCCAATTTGATAAAGTCACATTACCATTAGATGAAAGGCCAGGCTCTTAAATGATACATTGTATATTGTCAGATATTAGACAGCAATTAGTTTGATCATAGTTGTAAATCCATAACAAAAAAACTTCTTAAACAAAGTATTTCGTGAATTTTATTGCTCTCTAGAAGTTAATTTGTGGCAAATGCACATTTAGCCCTTTTTTGTATCCACTTCCTCTAAGTTTAACTGATTTTCTTTCCATTCTTTGAATTTATATTCAGAATTAAGAAAACGAACGCTTAACTTTAACTCTGTCAGTGCACCAGTGTAGCTGTCAAGCACCACTCAAGCAAATCTGTGGAGATTACCAAAAAAGAAACCTTTTCATTTTTATTGTGCAGCATCCTCTCTGGGGAATAGGTGACCCAAATTCTGAGTGAGAGTGTAAGCATTCTCTGATAATCTGTTAAAAACATTGTTATATAATCTTTAAGAATACATAGGTGTGATCATGGGACTAACACAGCAACATTTATAGATATTCACCCCAGGAGTTTTCCTAATGACACAGTTATTAAATATAATATCTTAGTTAAATGCTAAATTATGCATAGTTAACATGCTGATCCTTTCAATCTATTATTGTAGCATGCTATCAATTGCTAAGTGACACTAATACCACAATGCAGCTGTTATTAGTTTTGTTGGAAATTAGTCTTACACCAAAATGTTGACATTCTTGATTAATGTAATGTAAATAATAATTATATACCAATCAGGCTATTATTGTTAGCAAAGTGGTGGACAGCTGGTACATGGACTGGCAGTATGACTCGTAGAGGCACACTATTAACATGCCACATTTTTAAAGCCTTTTAAGCAAATTAAAACTATAGATGTCACCTCTCCTTAGTGGTCTAGCTTGCTTTAGTCCTCAGAAAAGTGTCTGTGTTTTGGCATTGCTTCCGTTTTTCAAAGATAACTTTGCCTGTGATCTTTCCCTTTTGTTTGTCTTTGAAATAAGCTTGCTACACACAGCAGATCAAATACAGAAAGCACAGTGTAAGTGAATTGTTAAGAGGAGAACTACTTACATTACAGACCAGATCAATTTTTCTATGCTGCGAAATATAATTTTTAGATACAAGAATCAGCAGTGGGTGTAAAAGAGTTAGAGTCGGATCGTAAACATTCGAAGAGACTGAAAAATATAAACTTTCCCTGGCTGAGTGTAAACAATCCCAGCAGGAATTTCTTGATCTTTTGACATCTTTTTGGGATAGTGGAGGTGAATCGAAATCAAGCGCCCAGTTTGAAAAAGATAACACAGGGAGCTGTTTAAAGGAAGTATGAAGGGGTAATTTGTCTTCCAAATTGAGAAAGCACAGTAGGCTTACTGTAAGCTGGGTATTCTCAGCCAGGTCTAATGGAATGATTGAAGGATAAAGACCTTGAATTGTGAAAGGCCTGTTTGTTAGAAACAAATTCAGTGTTTCTGGTTAAAATGAGCTGCTTGGCTAGATTCATCAATCTGCAGCACTTAATAGCATTACACTACTGGTAGTTTTAAACCTTTCAGAGGTTATAACAAAACTACACAGCAACTCAGATTACTGCTGTAAGGAACATTAAAGTTTGCGGTGTTGTCTGGTTGCTTGTGCCCTTCCAAAAATGAGCTCATTGGTCCTAATAAAGTCTGTGGTTTGTCCTTGAGCTGCTTCTTGTAAAGGAGGGAAGCAGAAGGCTGGGGGACAGTAATAAATAAACAAATAAATAAATGATAACAGACGAGACTGAATTAACGGCCCTTAACTCATCGTTCTTAAAAAAAAATATTTAGAACAAGTAAACTACCAAGGACTGATACTGGGCTGATATTAAACATATTTCTTCTTACTGTGTTTACTGCATTATAGTTAATTACATGTAAACTGCTTAGGCAATAAGATATATAGCAAGAACTAGTGTTGTTTGTATAATTTTTGATGTGTCTGTGGCCTCCTTTCTTTTTTTTTAATCCTCCATCTGTCTCAATTGTTCTTGAGCATAACTACAATACAGAGGATCTCCCATATAAGAACAGACTGTATGCTAATATGCTGCTGCTCTAGAAGTTAGAAGATGGTTGAAAGGCCAAGCAAAGTATGGGACACCCTTAAGTGAGACGTGAAGTATAAAATGCATTTCATAATAACATAACTGATAGTCTGTTTAATGATTCATCTATGCAAACATGACAGGGAACGCGGGTTAGCATGTTTTGATCCACATTGATCTGCATTTAGGCCCTAATCATGTGTGAATGTGAGCAATACAACCTATAAAACAACCTTAGTCTTCCAATGAGCCACTGAGTAACTGGAGCAGATGGGGATAAAGGCTTCACTCCCAATGTTTTTGAGACACCTCACATATTCATTTTTCCCACCTACAGTATATTTTAAAACCTGTACAGCTGGGCTCAGCAGTCTCATAGTGCGAACAGGTTTCTGTAATCATTGTGTTTCTAGCCAAGAGGTCATGAAACTGAGGAACTAGGGAAACAGCATTAGGTAAAAATACTGAAACATATAACTATGGTATTACCGCAAAGCTGCCACAGCATGAGCATGCCATAAGCACTTATATCTCTCTCCTTTTCCTCATAGTGCCTACAGTGCGGTAAAACAAGCCATAACATTTAGAGTTAACTATCAAATATGTGCTATACATGCTTCTCTACATAAATTACATTGAGGGCTCTACAGAAATACTAAAATAAATGAATATTTGTAAGCAGAATTTAAAGTCACTCACATGGCAAACATCATTAAAATCTAGGGCTGTAAACAGAAAGCCAGCAACACAGCTGAAATGGAAATCCCAAAGGCATCCAAGCTTGCACGCATGGTCCACAATAGATTGGTTCAGGGCCTAATTGGTCAGTAAACAAAAATAGATCTTTGTTGTGAAATGAAAGTAGGAGCGTTTCCTTTACTGTGCCATAATGTACTGTATATAAACAAATCATTAACACATAGTTTCTTTACTCCAAAGAGAATTAAAAAAGACAGTCTAAGGACGCCATAGGTCATGGTGGTTTAGGTGGTCAGTGTAACTTGATAATTACTGATGAAAACAAATTCATTTAATCTGACTCTGTTTATATTAACATAAATAAATTACATATTTGAAAATAAGTTTGACTGCTTTGTATAAAATTTAATTTCTTGCCATTTGATTAGAATAAGGACACAATATATTAAGCTTTCAGTACTCACACACGTCAACATGTGAATATTTAAATGCAACGTCTGCTTGAAATGTGAGTTATTACATTAGATTCGCATCTGGAATTATGTGTAGGTTAGCCATAGAAATGTGCTTGATCAACATTACACATCAGCAAACGGAACCAAGCTTTGTGCAAATTAGTAATGTTAAATATTCTGAGCTGCTAATGATCAGATTACGAGATGCAAACTCAGGATCCCTGTGGCATGCGTTGAAAGTACAGGATTGGTGGCATGAAAGCAGATGAAATCTCATTTAAGCAGTGAGGCGATTATTCATGGGTTAACCTAGCTTACTGTAATGCAAGCAAATAATGCTTATACAATCAGCTAATTCAAATGACCCAAAACATCCTTCTATACACATGAGGATGGCATGCTCGAATACACTGTGTTAAGCAAACAAACAAACAAACAAATGAATATACATATATACAGTTATTAGATGATGTGTGTAATTGTGCCAGACCCCAAAGGACTAGAGGACTAAGCATTAGCTCTTTAGGGATCTACTATATTTCAGTCACTGTTTAAATGGTTAAATGACCTTCGACCTTGGTTATGAGTGCAACCAAGCCCAATTCCAACTATTGCATCCACTAAGGCATGTAGCCATCCAAAAACTAATCAGCAAACACACATGGTCAACGGGAATCCTGTGAATTGCATTAGCCTGTATACGCTTACTTTATTAGGCACACTGGTTCAACTGCTCATTAATGCAAATATCTAATCAGCCATTCATACGGCACCAAGTCTACATGCCCAGTGTATTTAGGCATGCAGACATGGTTAAGGCAATCTTCTGAAGTATGAGAATGAAGAAGAAAGGTGATTTGCCGATCTAGTGTGATATTCCTGCGCACTAATCTTTAAGATTTAGAGGGAATGGTCCGAAAAACAGAAAATATCCATAGAGTGGATGAAAATACCAGAGGTCAGAGAAGAATAGCCGGTCTGCTTTTAGCTGATAAGAAAGCAACAATACCAAAAATGACTTCTTGATACACACAAGGTATGGATAAGAGCATCTCTGAATGCACAACACATTGTTTGGATGTACAGCAGCAGAAGACCACACCAGGTACCACATTCAGATGGCAAGGTCAGAATCAATGTAAACAATGAGAAAGCATGGACCTAATCCTAACTGTGTACCTAATGAATTGTCCAGGGAGTGTATGTTAATACTTTGTGTCTGTCCAGTGTATAAAAAAGCTTGGGATCTTAATTGGCCTTGAAAAGAAAAACACATTCTTTCAAAAGCTCTTTCCTACATAAGTGAATCAATACTAAAGTTTTAATTTTTTTTTTTTTCAATTTTTAAAGTGGAAAATCTGGAAAGGATGCTTTCTTTGTGTTTGGCACATACTCATTGTGTTACTGACAATAGAGAGAGACTTTTAAAACCAACTATAGCCGTATCCCATCTTGAAAAATCTCTGGCCTGATAATTAGAAGTGATGTGGGAAGTTGCCATAGCAACTCTGTAATCCACATCATGTATCTCTATTCACAGACACAGCACAGGTGATAGCCAATGAAATAATTATGCAAATTCAGCCCTGCATATTTAACACCTACCAAATTGATTTCCTATGCACCTGACGAAGTCAAGCGGACAGCATGCTTGTCTTGATAGACTAGTGAAGGGAAAAAAAAAGTCTTTCCTCGGAAATCATTTGTGAGATGAGGTGCTAGAAAAAAAATGTTTGAATATGACATAGAAGCACAAATTGAGCAGGAAATACTGCATCAATCAGAAAACAAAACAAAAAAACAGCTAAGCGTGGTCTTTCTTCCCCCTCCCCACACAGCCAATATGACAAAAGATGTGAAAATTAATTCTTCCAACTCCACTCAATACTCCTTTACACAGTTTGGAGGATGTAAAGTGAAAATTAATGAAATAAGAGGAAACCTAATTAAGTACAAAGCCAGTGGAGGGTATCTGGGGAATTGCATTGCTTCTAAGGAAAAGATTTGCTTCACATCTGCAGGTCAAAGCTTAGTTTTAACCTAACAGGGTGATAACATCAATGTGATGTCCATATTTTGGAGCGCTGTTTTGCAATTTTGTCTTGTGACAATATAAGCAAGCTCCCAAAGTATCCTCTTATCCAGGAGGTGACACAAATACCCACTCCATCAACTCGATGTGCAGAGGGTGCCCCAAGTAGCTCTTATCAGCACCCTAACACATCCCCTTTTGCCAGCCTGCACTCTGGATGCAAACCTCTCAGTCACCTCACTGTGCATGGCGCACTGCCAAAAGTGTCAGTTGAAGCCACATTGGCTCATTTATGGGTGGCAACAGGTTACATTATTGTTGTTTAGACACATCCTACTTATTTTAGTTCACAAATATAGAAAAAACACACCAAAAAACTTTTTACAACTATGATTTTTAATAGCCTGTTGCCATTTGAATGTATGAAGTGCTCAAAATCCTGGGAAACTCAATATTTTCTTCCTGTCAATAAATCACAGGAAATTACTCATAAGGAGTTTCAAATGTGCACCACATTGTTGTTTTATTTGAGACATTTCCACATACACTTTTCTTCTGCCGGGGAGGAGGAAACATATCGGCTATACTGTATCTTTGGGAGTGATAACAGCTTCTAACAGCCATTCGGTGGGCTGACACAACTTCTGAAAAAAGGTGACTAAATGTGTATTAAACCGCAACGGCAAACAGACGGCGCTGTGCACTCCTCTTTGAGTAATGTGGGGTAAAAACCACAGCGTTCAGCTGTTTTAGAAAATTACTTTATACTGTATCTTGTGAAAACATCCATCCATCCATTTTCTTATCTTCGTAAGGGGGCTGGAGCCTATCCCAGCTGACGTCGGGCGATATGTGAAGTGCACCTAAGAGAGCCAGCCCGTTAAAGGACCCCATCTGAAAGCCAAGCCATGCATTTTTGACCTGTTTCAAAGACTTATGTGATCAGAAACAGCATATGATGAGAGGTTTAACTGGCATGGTTAAGCTGGTTTGGTTTGCTGACAAAAGCAAACATTTTCATATAACATAGGCTTATCTTTTAAACCCTGATAATAAGATATCAAAACCGCTAAACAGTATTGATGCAAGACAGATAATTATGACAAACCGAATTAAACTAATTACTTATTAATAGTGGAGGCAACAAGAAAAAGGCATAATTATACATGACTGACTGACTGATTTTTAATACATTAATGTCTACATGTTATTTCTGGCCAGGAAACAATGCCAGACAATTGATGTTGCAGCTTAGTGCTTTGACTTTAATGTGGGTGGGGCTCTGCTTGGCCTGGATCGCATGCGTATAAGTTACTTTGAGCTTGTTTATTACTATGTGCTGATGTGCCCGTGCCCATCATGACTGATCTCTTCCTTTTTCACAACCTCCCTTTTACTGGCAGACAATCCGCTAATGAATAATTTAAAACCGCTGCTAACGTCCTCAGCTTAGACAGAGAAAATTGTTTCGGAAACACATGAATGTTTAAAGACAAGTCACTGAACCTCTGCGGTGTCTGGAGGGGCCTCACTGGTGTCATTAATTTGTGCCCAAACTGCTATCAGAAGGTTGAAGCAACAGCATGAGGCTCCATGCAAATTCAGCAGGAAAAGGGAGAAAAAAAAAATCCCTTTGATTTGTTGGGTGGAATCATTTGTTTGTGTGCTGATACCTTTCCAGACTGATACAAATGAGTGAGGAGCTTTACATTTCAGTGCAAAATGCCAGGCTGCAGTCGGCTGCAAGGGGGAGGGGTTGGTGGGCGGGTGAATTTTAAGCCACCTCTTAGCATTGTTGGCTGTGTATCTGCTTGGTTTGGCAAGAGTCCCTGTAAGCTCTGCATACAAGGATTCAGTGTGCATGTCCATAAAAACACAAACTTTTTTATCACAGCCCCACTGCTGTGCAGGGTATTTATGTCAACATCAAATGAAACGAGAAATGAGATGATAAAATTAATGCCTGCCTCTTTCGGCGCTTGACAAAGCACGCGTGATGATGGCGATGGTTTCAAACGTGATGCATTTTATTGCGGAAAAGCTTGGTATAAATCAGATGTTTCATTTGAAACGTAAACTAACAGCTCTGGATTAAGTTTAAATAAATAACTGGATGAGAAAAATTGAGCTATAGAGTTTGTGTTAAGCTTTCCATTTGTCAAAAGAAAGCCGGATTATTATTGCTATAATATAACTCTTACAGATGCTCAACGAGGCCCGTGCTCTCCTATTGGCCCGTGCTCTCCTATTGGCAGTGTTTAAAAATACGCACATAACACGAGCTCTTTTATGTCGTTTCAAACCTTTAATTAACAGTCGGGCTGCTCGGTTTCAAGTACCATGTCAAGCTCCATCCTTTTTGCCATTTTCTTCCCCGAAAGTGTCTCAAACTACACCAAAGTTTTCAGAGCTAAGATCAGCATCACTCCCAGTGCATGTTCTCAGATATTTGGGGTGTCTGTCATAAATTATTGAGTGCCTTGTAACCAGTCGTGGAAGGTAGAGCAACTTTAGAAAGCAAAAAAAAAAACCTAAAAAACCCCCAACTTTGTGCTTACAGAAGTGATGATTCTTTTTAATACTTAGCAAAAAAAGGATGATCTCGGATGCCATCTGTAAATAAAACTGGTTATTGGAGCAATATTAGTGTAAGCTGCCTCAGTGTCTTACATTATGCAAAAATAAATACTGCTAGACAGACAAGGACACAGAAGAGAAATATCCCGAGTGAAATTATTTCGATTCCTTGAATAAATCATTGGGTTGCTTCTGTCAAGTCTTTACTGATTTAAATGAGCCATTCCTATTGCTCTCCTCCCCCACTTCCTTCTCTCCATCATGTAAAGGTGCTACGATTGCACAGCTATGATGTACAGCAGAGCCGTCACAGTGATGACTGCGCATCACTTAGAAAGAATATGGACTGGATTTTTGCCTATTTCAGCTTCATTAGTGCAGACTTTAGTTAAAAGCTTTCTGTCTGCGCTTCAATTTCCTATCAAAGGAACATTTTCCTTTTCCTGATCTTTTGATCTTTGCGATTCAACAACATTCTTTTATTCTGTTGAGCAATTTTTCTCACCAGCTGCAACCCTAGCTATTAATTCAGGATGCACAAAAAAGCTCCCAGGGAACGGTTGACACTGAAACACTCTGAACTTGGCAGATTAACCTTTCTTGGCCTAATACAGTATAAAGGGCTACAGGGCACCGTTGTCCAGATGTGTGTCTCACTCATCCACATGTCATTTTTCTGTAAGTAGAAGAACCCACTGTAACTTTGTGGATGTTCACATCTGATTATAACATTACATAACTACTGCACTGCTTCTGTGTTTAATACCGTTCCAAGAAAAAATATTCTCTAATCTTACCAGCATGTGTGAGTGCGGATCAGAGGAATAACAGATGACATGAGACAAGTGTGCCTCATATATATATTCTGACTAATCTTAGTCGTGCCGGTTCCTTGCACTGACTATATGTAATGCAAACTGTGTGTTTGAATACAAAACAAAAGAATCCAGTTTGAAATCATAACAAAAAAATTGTTTCTGTGTAATTGCTTTTGGAAGAATACAGATCATTTCTGATACAATCTAACGACTAATCCTCATTTTTCTTGTTATATTTTCACTGTAAATATATAGAAACTTATTTTATTGTATCGCAATTATTGAGGATGGGGGAGATGCCGCTTTGTGCAAAAGTTTATTAAATTCTCGGCTGCACTGCTTTGTGCCGTGTTGTTGTCTAGTCCCAACAATAATGAAAAGCAATTCCATCTGATCGTGGTCGTCTTCTAAAAAACTAATTTCATTTCTCCATTCCATTTGGTTTATAGTTAAAATATTCATCATGTATGGATGTCCCAGTCATATTTTTCTGGCTTTGATTTTGGAGTGAGAGTCAACTATAATAAATCACTGAGCAACCTTCTCTGTAAAATACACAATCACTTGCAAGGATATGCACATATATGAAAAGAGTGAATATGTAGCATTGTTTAAATAACAGCAATTTGATACACAATATTTACTGGTAAAATGCATTCTAGTCTACATAAATCGGCTTCATGTTACATATTCTGATGATTCCTTTTTTTTCAAAGCACGGTTTACACATAAGCAGATGGGCTCACTAATTATATTCTGTTAATGTACTGTAACATAAAGAATAACATTTTGCTAGTAAACACTTAAATTATCCAGATGCAATCCCACTTGATGATCCCAGCGTATGACAGCATAAGACGATAGATATGAACTTCATGTGCAAGTGGACAAAACAAGCAATGATAGAAGCCCCATATCTAAAAAGGATAAAAAAATTGAGAACAACTTGAAAAGAAAAAAAAGACTAGCCATTCATTCTTTAAAAATCCAATTCAGTTCAATAGTATATAAAATATTTATTTTTTTGTTCCTAGAGTATTTAAAAGTAGAATGGGAGGGAGAGCCTTCAGTTTTCAGGCCCCTCTTCTATGGAACCAGCTTCCAGTTTGGATTCGGGAGACAGACACTATCTCTACTTTTAAGATTAGGCTTAAAACTTTCCTTTTTGACAAATCATATAGTTAGGGCTGGACCAGGTGACCCTGAATCCTCCCTTAGTTATGCTGCAATAGACGTAGGCTGCTGGGGGATTCCCATGATGCATTGAGTTTTTCCTTTCCAGTCACCTTTCTCACTCACTGTGTTAACAGACCTCTCTGCATTGAATTGTACCTGTTATTAATCTCTGCCTCTCTTCCACAGCATGTCTTTATCCTGTTCTTTCTTCTCTCACCCCAACCGGTCGCAGCAGATGGCCGCCCCTCCCTGAGCCTGGTTCTATTGGAGGTTTCTTCCTGTTAAAAGGGAGTTTTTCCTTCCCACTGTCGCCAAAGTGCTTGCTCATAGGGG
>VUQR01013113.1:0-13162 GCA_015108515.1 Hemichromis elongatus | reverse complement strand
CCATTCCCCTGAGTGAAGACCATGACTATGCAGCAAGTCCTTTGATTGTGGTAGACTGCATTAAATATGAAACTAGATCGAGGAGCTTAGACGGCAGCTTGAGTCGTATCATTTGACGCATCTTAAATCAAATCTTAAATCAATCTTAAATCATCTTATGATTTAAACAGGCAAATGTTCAGCATGCAAACTACAGCTGAACAATAGTGAAAGCCAGATGTTTCCCCCATTATGTCGATATTAGCGAGCACAGTTAAATACACACATACACAGCATGTCAACAAACCGTGAAAAAAGCCCTATATAAAAATAAATAAATGAATGATTGCTGTTAAGGGTCTCTACATATTAGTATTTCCGAAGGATATGTTGTGACTTACCTTCAAAATTATACAGATTCTGAGAAATATAAAATTTGAATCCCTTTTCTCTTTTGCTCTGAGGCGTGGGGGAAAAAATATCAACCAGTTGATTAACATCATTTACAGATATATTGGGTAAATGCCCAAGAGAAATGTAAATCGCCGCTTAATTCATTCATTTGGTTAACTTGTTTTGGACTGTAAACAAGGTGCGAATAGGACACCGGAAACAAAGCTCCCCACAGGAGTTTTTGCACCGGAAGTAGCATATGCTAACATGCACATAGTCTATGAATAGTCAGAATAAAAAAGCATTTTAAGTTACAGAAAAATATCACATTTAATTAGATTCTAGTAAAGTGTCTCATATGATGTAGGTGTATTTAGCTGACAGTCTATTATGGCCACAAAGCAATATATGAACTCATAATTATGATGAGAAACGGTTTGTTTTAACTGGAGAAGAACGTGAATAAATCATAAACTGTATTGTATTATATTATCCATCGATCCTCTTACCTACTTGTCCATTTCAGGGTTGTGGCAGATGGAGGTGTGAGGAAGGGCTTAAAGCCTATCACATCTGTCCTAGGGTGAGACGTGAGGTACACTGTGGAAATGTCGCTAACACACAGAGACAACCGTTCACACGTGCATTCACACCCGCAACCAATTTAGAATTATCAATTACTATGCATGTTTTTGGACTGTGAAGGGAAACCTGGAGAGAACACAAGCAGGTGTAGAGGAAGCATACAGATGTCCATACAGAAATGCCTCACTGATTTATTTTTTTGTCTGAATTTGCACAAATGTTCATTTGATCTTAAAGATAAACTTCACTTAATGTTCAAGGCCACATTAGTCGTGTTCTTTAAATGCAGTATATTGAGATCATAAGGAGGTCATCCACTCCACAAATTTTTAATTCTTTGAAGAAGAAAAAAACCTTAAACAGCTAAGAAAGGTATTTATTTATTTTTTTATTCTTCTGTTCTATCGTTGGCACCCATGATACTCTTAAAATGGTCTGCATTTGAGTGCTGCCCGGATCAACCACATTTTTCTATTGTTGGCTAATCCTCTCCACTGAACAATTTGGTTAGAAGTGCTTTGCTTAAGGGCACCTCAGTTGTAATTGCTGAGAGAGATGAAATGGCATGCATTTTTCTAAATTCTAGTACCACTTCTGTTTGATTCACAAAAAGTATTTCCACTTTTTTAAAGACCCCTCCAGTGAAAACTTGGAATGTTGTTAACATATCCATATGGTGTTTTTTTTTTTTTTTATGCTAGCTTATAAGATAGCTCATTAGCGAAATAAGCAGTCAATGCATATGATGAATATTTCCCCCTTAGAAATGTAGTGTACCAATAACTTGTCAAAATTATGTATTAAGACAGCTTGTGTTTATATTTGCATATTCTTAGATCTGCACATACGGTAATAAAGGATGCAAATGCATGTGAGTATGTAGAGTGTATCTAAGCTATTTAAGGCATGAAGTGATTATATTTTCATGGAAAAATCGATATATGTCATTTTAATGAATATGGATGTCTTTTTGAGATATAATTAATGTCTGGAGAAGAAGTTCAAAAACTGTACTGTAATGTTGCCCAGGATATGCTGCACTGCTTTCTACAGTGCCTTTACAATAACCAATATACTGTAGATCAGCAGTCACCAACAAGTCTGACCTGCTTTGATCTCATCACCTCCTCACTGTCAGCCCACAGACAGCCTTTCTCCCTCAGAATGACAGCCGTAATAACCATCTCTGGATGGCCTTGTCTCAGATGGCTTTAGATAACACGCTTGCATAACACTCAACTGCCTGAATTTATACCATCGCTGTGCCTGACCCTCACCCTGATACCTCTAGGGTGTAGCTGAATGCAGCTGGTCTGTTCCTGTTGGTGGCACAGTTTTCATGAAGCCCGGCTCTTATCCTTGTATGTAATCTGGCAGTTCCAGCAGCAGCCAATCACAACCTGTTTGTAAAGCTGTAATGCTGGAATCAAAATGCCTGACAGTAGAGCTGGAACATGTGATACTAATAACATGCTGTAAAATGATTTTACTACCATAGTGCTGTCTTTCTATACTTTGTATGTGCATATAGACATTAGTATAACAAATTTTCAATCAAAGACTCACATTTCAGATTTGTAAGCAAAGCTACCGACTATAAAACACCCACATGAATACATTTATTTTTGTATCTTCATACCAACAACTGATTAAGTATGATGATTTATTTCAGTGCAAAGTCTGCTTGAAGACCCAACTGCAGTCACAAGTTTCCATTATATTTCTAGAGGTAATATGGAAGTAGCAAAAGAGACTATCACTGCATCACTTAAATAAATATTCTCAAATTGTATTTGATGAGCTAAATCATTTTTAAATACTTTTACATGCTTTGAAGCAGACTTACTTCTAAAGGAATTGTTAGATGAACCTTTCCTACAAACTCCGTTTTTTGTAAATTTAGTATGGCACTGTATTATCAACCCTTTTGCGCATCAAAGGTACTGTATATGTTTGCAGCGTTGCAAGCTACCAGCTTGAATTAACTGTGCTTCCCCACAGAGTGTAGTGACAGACAGAGGGAGGAGAGAAGCCTGTCATTTGAAGCATGAAATCCCGTTAACCAAGTCCTCTGTCACTCAGCACCCAGTAGGGAAGCACAGCATGCAGAGCTGTAAACTCACAGGTTAAGGACCACCAATACTGCATACCGAATCTGCTCACTGAGTGAAGATCAACATTATACACTACTTAGGTTTTGCACATCCACACTTTGAAATGCATCTGGATTGTCACTGTTGTTATAAACATGCCACTTTCTATTACAGCTCACTGATAATGTAGTATTAGTGGGATAGCAAGAAGACAATACTATCAAAACAGCAAATTAATATATTTTAATTACTAAAGTAATATCCAAGCGAGAGTCAAGTAATCAACAGTTTTTATAGCTGAGTAATATTGCATTGAAAATTCTTTAATTTGATAATAATAAGCCAGAGGCTGGAGTTAATATTGTGGAAACAAATGTAAGCTTATGAGACAAAATCAATTAGCAATAATATAGTTAAGTTGGTAAAAATAATAAAACATGGTAATGTCTGTGCATTTGATTGTTTTTAACTTAACTGCCTTTAAAGTAGTAACAATGTCATGATAATAAAGTAATATTAGTTCATAGGATTTCCATATTAGGACACTATTACCATATTATAAGAGGGCATGGCTGTCCAGTTTTGTACTTTGGCAGCCAAGGAGCCTGGGGGATTAGAGTACAGGAATGGCACGCATGTACACTCCGTCCGTGGGTGTTGGCAACTGTTGTGAGTAGCTATAGGCTACAGTCTGGAACAAACCCGCCCAGTTTCACTGCAGCGACATTTCTTCTTTCTTAAGCTGAGGGGCAATTGAATTCGAACAGAAGAAGAAATTAAGAAATTAAGAGGCCTCCATTGCAAATATTTCCTCACTCTGAAAAAGGGTAGACCGATTCTTTTAATTTTTGCCTCACGATATATAAATTTAGAATGCAGACATAAGATGTGCTGTTCTAATCTATTTGACAGGGTGACTGGTTCAAATCAGTGGGATATGAGGATGCTTATTTTCACATAAGCATTTAAGTAGAGCACAGAAAATGTATCCGGTACGCTATTCAGGGTGTAGCCTACGAATACCCTCCTGTTCAGCCTGGCACCCACCCCAGGGGTTTTCAGCGTATCAAAGCAACTATGGACCCTTCATGGACAGTGGGGCTTAGGGTGTTCACATATTTGAACATTTTTTTAATACTTCATCATTTAATTTAATACGACTGCTTCCAGCAGAGAGGAAGTGGCGAAAAACATCAGGGTGCTGTTACGCATCTGTCTAATGGCACTTGGCCCCAGAGGCGCCGTCGTGGACGTATAAATTACTTTGTGCTCATGGCAGGTTTTCCGACTTTGAGACATTTCTTGCTAGTCCTGAAAAATTGTCATGTCTTGGTCAGGACAGACAATACAACAGTGATACACCATCAGGGGGGCACTCACTCTGTGACGCTACACAGGCTGGCTTGCAATCTGATGATATACAGCAATAAACAAGTCTATAGGGAGCAGGACTGAACCCCGAAATAACCCACCAGGTGTGGGACAGACTCTGTTGTGCACCCAAATGTCTGTTCACATCGCGTGCAAATCTGTATGGTCCTTTGTTCTTTTTACGAAGAAACTAGGGCACAACATTAAGATGGGACGTAGTAGCTCATAGCCAAAAGCGCTGGTGACACCGGTTACCTGAAACCTGAGTAGTGCCACAAGTCAGGCCGTTTTTCTGCAGAGGATACTGGATAACCTCAACACATTGTGGAGCCAATGGACAGGTAAAACCTGGCATAAGAACCTCCCTCCCTTAGGAAGAAGACTGCAGATGGGTCATGGTTCTTCCAGCATGACAATAGCCCAAAACATACTGCCAAGGCAACAAAATAGTGGGTAAAAAAAGAAGCACAGTACAATCATGAAGTGGCCCAGTCTCCAGACCTCAGTACTTCAGAAAATCTGTGGAAGTTGCCAAGCAGCAACCAAGAAAACTAAATGATTTAAAGAGTTTCTGTAAAGAGGATGTGTGCAAACCTGATGACCAACTAAAAGAAACAACTTAGAGCTGTGATTCCCAAGAGTTTCCCTACCAAGTACTAAGTCAAATTTTGCTTGGGGACCAGATATTTATTTTACTTAATGACAAGCAAATTGATTTTAAACTTTGATATCAATTATTTTCCCTGGATTTTGATTGATATTCTGTCTCTATCCAGTAAAATGAAACTACTATAAAAATTATAGACTGTCCATTTCCTTGTTAGCAAGCATACAGATTTATAGGAGATCAAATAATTCTTCTTCCCAAAGCACTGTAGAAGAAATGTATTATTTAAGCTTATTTAGGTAACTCTAGTCATTTGACATACTGGGGCATAAAATCTGTATTTTGCATTATTATTTCAGTACAGAAATTTTACAAGACAGTGTCTCCCAGTTTTTCCAGCCTGTTTCAAAATGACACTTTGTGACATAATAATATTAGGCAAATTAGCATGGAAATGAAGGAAAGTGCCAAGCCAGTTCATGACAATGAACTGATCATCTCTTTTGTTAGTCTTTAAATGAGGGACTGAATGGAAATAAATCTGAATGGGAATAAATCTTATTAAGATATCATTTGAAAGGCATGCTGTTGACCATCTCATGAACGTGTTAGACTTTGCATTCATATCACAAAAAATGCTAATAAGATATGAATGAGAAAATTTTGAAAGCCATTACCATCTAATTATTATAAACCATATGAAGAACATGCTTAGTATAATTTGAATTTCATAGGTCTCCCATATCTTTGTACGTGGAGACTGGAAATCCTTTGGAAACTATGCACAGTTATATTTTTTTCTAACTTGTTTCAAAAAATGGTGTAAAAAGACTTTCTGTAGTGATTCTCAGACTGCTGTCTGAAATTATAAAGCAGGATTCAGGTTGAATCTCTCACAGTTGGCCCGCAGTGTGTTAGCTGAATTTCCTCCAGTGGCTGCTGATGCAGCTGCAGCCTATAAATAGGCCCACCCTAGACAGGCGGAGGGAGGAGGGCTTTGGTTAACCCCTGAGACCCAGTCCTAATCTGACCCCAATAATAGCAGACATCATTAGAGAAGCATTTCAGCTGACTGGCCAGGAAGGATACAGGGCAACCTCTGTCTGGAGAGATTTTAGGATTGCAACATCTCAGGAGAAGCACAGGACTCTGATTTAAGCACTTTCAAACTCACCTTGTTGTTACCTCTCTGTCATACTACTCTTCTTGTGCCTGCTGCTGTATCTACTATATGACACAACGAAGACAAGAGAGGAGTAGCAAACTTTCTACCACCCATGCTCGCCTTTCATATCTCCAGATGGCAGTGTTAGAAAGGTTTGGTGCTTCTGTGCCTCATGTGCATTGCATGGCCTGGATTCAACAAAGCAGTTGTAGCAAAGCTTTGCTTCCCCAACGGTGCTTTTCTGCAATCAAAGAGTATTCATCTCCCTCTTGCCCTCCCTCTTGTAGAGCCATTTTGGCACAGTTTGGATCTCTTTCCCCCCTCCCACTCTCTCTCCTTTCTCACTGTTCTGTCCATTCCATAGTGAGTCTTGGTCCTCTTGGGGGGATAGCAAGACATTCACTGATGTGTAGATTGTATCAGATTTATTACACGGGGTTTACAGGTTAGTCTTAATTAAGAGGTGAAATCATTAAGGAGAGATGGATAAAGAGAGGGTGCTACCGAGAAGACCTGTCTTAGGCAGAAATCTTCTCTCTGGTCCTTAGGGCTTCTAGACAACCAGAAATCTAACACCTGCATTATCCACCAGATTTTTCAGCAGGAGGACTAAGCAGTAGTAATGCTTGCTGGATTACATAGACTGTGAAAGAAGGCAGCAAGGAAATATCTCCAACTCAGCTCAGTACTTCAAGGAACAGCTAATCATATTTGCATGAGTTTATTCAGTCTTCGAACTTTAAATGCAGCAGCACTGCATAAGTAAATGAAAAGTAAGCTTTCATTTGTAGGATTTGTTAATTTCTTAAAGTTGCAAATGAAAGTCGGTGTAAATGATTACAGTCGTGTCCTGTTTCTTTCCTATACCAAAGTAGAAAATACTTGGTTAGATGTGAATGTCTCTGTACAGCTTTAGGCATGCCTATGCATCTGATATGAACTAATGAAACCCTAAAAATCTAAAGATATGCAACCCCCTTTTTGGAGATAATCCACAAGTTTGTTTATCCTTTTTATTGCGTGTGGTTTGCTGTGGTGTTTTTCCAGTGCACTTCCAGGAGACTTGGTAATTAAACACTTTGATGTATTTTTTTCTGGATTGTGGTAATGATGTTTGCATTTCTGTAGGTGGAATGCTTTTCTTTTTCAGCTCCACTAGATGCGGTTATTGCTTCGCAAATTCTACAAGGATTAAAAATAAAATGATATATCCTGAAAGCTACCTGGCTCAAACTGGGTACTCATTACCTAAAGTGTCATCTCAAGCTAAGGTCATTAGATTCAGTCAAACCAGCCCTATGAGCACATACAGGAACAGGTGCAGCTCTTACCGTGACCGTTCGTCATTCTTTTAGAAAAGACGGACTCTTTCTTTTCCAGTGTTTTAGTTTGAGCTATAGATCACACCTGCTCAGTTTCATTTTCAAGTATGGCTACAGATTAAGCTAAGCACAAAAATATTGCTTTTTAAAATGATTTTATTTTAAATTGTATTTTATTTTGTTATTGTACTTTAAGAAGACCAGACTAAATATTACTTTTAAATGCAAAACTCCTACAATTTTGTCAATTCTTTTGCAATATAGGTTTTCTTTTTTTGGTTCAGATGATTGTCTAAGTTTAATATATAATATAGTATATATAATGTCTTGTGTGTTATATTTAATTACTAATACTGCCGAAACTTGTGCAAAGTCAGAACACTCAGGTTTAAACACCTCGCTACATTTTTTACAAGACACTGACCTACAATTAAAAATGACTTGAAGTATTTGTTCTACTCAAAGGCTAAGGGTTCAAAACAAACAATCAAGGAAGTATTAAGGACCAATATAAATGATTGTACTTGCTATCTAACTTAGTTGTTCAAATTATATTTTGACTGGCAGAGACATCCAAATATAAGACGCAAATAGAAATAATAAAACTCTTTTTGTAGAATTATATTTGATCTAGTCTCACGTATTTAATCGCTCACCCAGGCACTACTGCTGTGTGAAATTGAGAGATACAGGCAAGTAACTGGAAATGAACCATTCAAATTTCAGTGACAGTTTTGCTGCATAATTCATTGTTATGAATGTGTGCTTCACTCTGCATTAATCTGTAACGTATATTACTTTGTCTCAGTGGCATTTTATTTTTATTCCAGTAAAATGTGCTGCCTCTCTATTTCCAATATGTGTATGGCACCCATATGAGATACCAATGTAGGATATGTAAATAAAGCTAATGGAGGTAGGCTTTTAAAGTCTGAAAAATCTATTTCATGTGAGGTGTTGCTCAAGTATGTTTAACAAAAAATACCAGTTTTCCTCCTTCTATAGTGGTCCAAATGAACCGCAACATCAGGAAAACTTGCTGTCAAAAATCTTAGAAAAGTTAGTAAGTAGACGAGTGCTTTTTATAAGCAAGCATGTTGACCTTTAAAAATCTGTTTTAAAAAATCCCATCTACTTCAAAACCGGTAGGTCTGTAACCAAGAAGAAGTTTGTTACAGGTAAACTGGGGTAATTTATTTTCACACTCCTGCGCTTTTCGTTGTTTCAGCATTGCCAACTCCCTCTGCAGAACCTGTTAGCAAAATAAGCCTAAGGCAGCAAGCTTTCTCTAGAGGCAAGGGGTCATAGGAGTTACCCTACTTTCACAGGGAACAATTGTTTGCACATATAAGTACAATTTAGCTTTTTCTTTCATGAGACCATGTGTATTTTATATGGACTAATCATGAAAACCTTTGACATTGTTTATTCAACTAAAAGGTTTCGTTTGGATCAGAGCGAATCTTCTCTGGCAAACAGAAGAAGGATCCGTGGCTCCCCAACAATTTCCTTCTTCAAAGCAACATTAGGGGTTCCATTAAAATCCCATCACTGCTTTTTCTTTATGACTGACTGTGGCTTCTGAAGAGAGGAAAAAAAATCACAGTCATTCAAATGCTAAGTGAGTTTATCACTCCTGTGAATACTGGAAAGGGAAGAACTGCTCGATCATCTACCCAGGAAAAAAAAAAAATGAAACAAGACCAATGTTTGAATATCTTCTTATGTTACCTTTATCTTGTCACATGTCATTACCTCTGCAGAAAGCGGACTACTTGTCACGTGCAGAACACTGTACTACGTCAGTCTTCATTCATTCAAGATTTATGCATGGCCACAAATGCAGCCGAGAGACTGTCTCTTCGAGGTTACCATGTCAGCAGATTTTTAATCCCTTTGCCATTAGACCTTATAATGAATAAACTTATCATGAATCAATGAGGTAATTGTAGGCAGGATTACTTTCTGCACTCTCAGGCCGTGTGACAACAGTTTATTTATAAGAGAAGCTCTTGGGGTAAAAAGGTTGCCCCTGTCCCATTTATCACTGGAGAATTCACCTTATCAATGCTCTTTCCTTTTGCTTCACAGGTCACAGATGGAGGTACTATCAAGCAGAAAATCTTCACCTACGATGCTATGTTTAATACAAATTACTCTCACATGGAGGACTACCGCAGGCGCGAAGACCTTGTATACCAATCAACTGTCCGGTAAGCCTAAAAATGAAGTCAGTTTAATATTAAGATTACGTTCTTGTTTTTTTCATAATAGATTTGTTTTGCTGCAGTGGTGAATTGTAAAATATTAAACTCACTGTATAATCAAACAACTTCCTGACACTGTGATGAAATGCACTAAGATGAAGTCCTGTTCGATGCAACCCAACTTCATTCCCAGCCATCTGCTGGTGGTCACATGAGGCCAGAAGGCCAGACTCAGTGACCGAGCAAAAGGGTTTTATTACATGAGGACAGGAGGCAGTGGCAAACTCTAATCATCAACTCTGCACAGGATAAAGTCTTTAGTGTTAAAGATTTATCTAACATCTGGTCAGGCTGGCTTATTATGTAGTGGTTTATATATCCCAGGTAGCAAAGCCAATCTCTTGCACTTAGAGCGATGCTGCACATGGAGTTGAACATGTGCTTCACCTATATTTGAAGCATCTGTGATCCACAGCATATATTGTACTGCTATGTTTGGATTTACAAGTTCTGCTAAGTTACCAAGAAATTCGAAAACATCAGAGTAGGAGGAGTCTTGTGGCTTTGGTTGGCTTGATTACACATTTAAGGCATCACAGGGACTGCCTTCGTTTTCCCCAGGCCTTAACAATACGGCTGGCAGCTGTCTGCATATCTCTGCCTTTCTCTCTCTCTCTGCTTTGGGTCTTCTGCTGTAGATATCATTATCTGAATGCTTAGCAGCACAAAAGGAAACGCTGGCCATTCATTGCCCTTGCAACTTCATTCAAACCCAGAATGCTTCACACTTTGCATTCTTTTTTGTAATGATCCCACTTTCATCATTCCTTTTCATCTCATCTTTATCCTGCTGCTTTTTTGATTTGGCTCATGTACATTACCTCGGTGCATTTTCTCTCCCTTTTCTTTCTATTCTCTTTTCTCCTGTGTGGTGTGGCTACCCAGCTGAAAATGATTTATTTAGACAATCCTACTATCCCTTTGGGAGTGTAGGCGTCATCAAAATGGAATGGCGTACACACTTATATTCACACTAATATGAAAACATGTTTGTACACACCATCAAAAGAAATGACCCACCACACGTGGACAGATCCATATATATATGTGTGTGTGTGTGTGTGTGTGTGTGTATATATATATATATATATATATATATATATATATATATATATATATACACACACACACACACACATATATATGTATTTTATATTTATATATATATATAGACAGAAGTGAGAGAAGGTCTTCTACAGCAGACTGATCAGTTGGTTGCTACCTGCACCTGTACAAGAATGCTAAGCCTGTGTTAGTCATCCACAGAGACATGTGGGATTCTGCCACAATCACACCATTTTTCCAGTCAAGAAAGACTCCCCGGTCACACTCTTGCTTTCATGGTGTCTCACAGAAGCTCAGTGCTTCTCATAAATGCAAAAAGCTGAATTTTTACTCACTGTATTCACCCGTTTCCACTTTAGAATTGTAAATCTTCTGTACAAAGCCTTACCACTCTGACGAATGGAGCTTTATGACCAAAAATGATTGCCTCAATATTCTGTAGCTTTTATAAACATGGAACACTGTGCAGAAAACTTCTGAGCTTTTGTATAATCTGAAAGCTCTGTGTGATTATTGTATTATTATAGTGTAGCAATAATAAAAAATAATCCTTCTTACATTTTGCAATTATTCAACAGCATCGGAAGTCACACTGATATCTATTCATCTAAGAATTCCCAGTCTTTTTGGCTTCGACAGCTATTAGTGTAATCTTTCAAAGAATGACGGCAGCTGTGACATTCTCCATCTTTAAGTGTCGATACATAGATTAGTCCTTGTAAGGCAGGGCTGGGGGAACTCCGGGCCTCGAGGGCCTGTGTCCTGCAGGTTTTAGATGTATCCTTGATCCAACACAGCTGATTTAAATGGCTAAATTACCTCCTCAACATGTATTGAAGTTCTTGAGAGGCCTGGTAATGAACTAATCATTTGATTCAGGTGTGTTGACCCAAGGTGTTATCTAAGGCCTAGTCCACATGTAGCCGGGGTTTTTCAATAATGAATATCCGCCCCTGAAAAAACTTGCGTCCACACCACCTTGTTTTTAAAAAAAACTCCGTCCACACGTAACCACATAAGGGCATTGTTAAGCACATTAATTGACATGCCAGATCTGTAGGCGGCAGTAGTTCCCCGTGTCCTATCCAGTTAGGTTAACTTTTTGCCTTCCTGCTTACGTTCAACAAAACATGAAACATGTAAAAACAAACAAGCGAAAAGCGCTTGGACAATTGATAACGCGAGCGCAGCTCTGAGGGCATCCATGCCATAGTGCAAACACGGGTTGCAAACCTGACGTCAGCATTTGTGTCGTAGAAAGTGACGTCGCGGACCCTAAAACTCCGGTTTTGTCTGTCCACATGCAAACGCTGAATACGGAGAAAATGCAGATCTTCACTTTGACCGGAGTTTTTAACAAGATCCATTTTCGTGCCGCAAAACTGCATTTCCGTGTGGATGACAGGCCAAACCGTAGAAAAATATATTCGTTTTGGGAGATCCCCGGCTACGTGTGGACAGGGCCTAAAACCTTCAGGAGGCCTGAGGCCCCCCCCCTCCCGAGTTGTAAGGGAAACCACAGGTCTTGCACGTAGCCAGTGACCCTGGAAATCTCATGTCTGTTCAAGCTCCGAACAAAAGCAAGAGTTTGCTGTTTGTCATTAACCCTTTCCGGCCGGTCAGAGCGGCACCGCTCCGTTTTGCGTAACTATTTTTAAATGCCTGTAGAACCGCAACCACGTAAACTAGCGCAATAATTTTTTTTTGCATATGAAACCGGAGAGTTTGTACTTACATCTTATGACATCAGCTCATCCTAGATCAGTTTCCTTCCACATAAAGCTTTGCAAAATTTGCGTAAAAACCACTGGCAGCAACAAAAACATTATGTTCCAGAAACAGGTTTTGCCGATCCGATCAGCTGTTCAAAACACTTCCTACTTTAGTTCAGAGGTCAGTACAAACTATCATATGTCCGCCATTTCCTACCCAAAACCGGAAGTGACGTCATTTTCACGAAAATTTTAGTTTTTTTCCTTCAATGGCTAATAACCCCAAACATGAATTTTAAAATTCATGTTTGACTTGGCTTTTCTGTTTAGTTTCTAGGATACTTAGACCTCGAATTGCACTCCTGGAAATATTTTATTTTGATGCACAAGCTGTTTTTCTTGCAAATTTGCATTATAATATTTATTTTAGTTTTTCCTGCAGAATACAAAAATTGGTGTATCTCAAAAATAAAACTATGAAGACACTCAAATTAAATTTCCTGTGGTTGGAAACTATTTTGTGCAACTTTTTTGTATTTACAGTTTTGAGGGATAAACCTCTCAAATTTCTCTAACTAGAAAAGTATGTCAAAAAAAACAATT
>VUQR01013112.1:34837-63506 GCA_015108515.1 Hemichromis elongatus | reverse complement strand
GCAACCGTGTGTTAAAAAAAAGATGTTTGAAAGCATGACAGTGTCTCCGGGTCTGCCATGGTCGTTTACAGTGGTGCCGAAACCCAGGAGGGGAGGCACGGCAGACCCAGGACTGAGCCAGCAGAGGGGAGAGCTGGCGCAAATGGTGGCCAGACTGGCGGCCACGCAGCGAGAGCAGGCAGCAGGGGTAGCACTCCCGCCGGGAAGAGCTGCAGGTCCAGGCGGACCACTACCTGCAGCGAGTGAGGGATCTGGCGGCCCTGATCTGCGCCTGGCCGGCTAGCCCCAGCGGCGTTCACTCAAGACGGAGGTGGAGGAGCTCCGGACTGTTCCACTGCCCATGCCCGCACCGAGGTTGCGACCAGCCAGGGAGCAGTCTGCCGTCGCACCCATCCCAGCTCCTCGGGTGGGAGCAGCTTGTGTCCGGCCGGGGCCTGCACCTGTTCCTGCCCCGCGGATGGGGGCCGCGGAGCAACCACTGGGTCCACCATCAGCTCACCTAGCTGCTCAGCCTGGGCCAGAGGTCGGCGTGTGGAGAGAGCGGGAGGAGCCGTCGCTGGAGGGTGAGGCGGAGCACGAGGTTCCGTGCCTGCCGAGTCAGGAGGAGGAGGAAGAGGCGCTGCGTGAGGGTTCGTGCCGGCTTGTGGAGGAGATGCGCGAGGGTCCGTGTCTGCCGGCAGGGAGCCAGGCGCATGATGCACCTCACCACCCGGAGGTGGAGAGGGAGGCAAGCGAGGCGCCGCTGCAGCTGGGAGCGGCGGGGAAGGAGGAGCCGCGTGAGGGGCTGCTCAAGCCGGGACCAGCGCAGCCACTCCAGCTGGGAGCGGCGGGGAAGGAGGAGCCGCGTGAGGAGACGGAGGTCCCTGTCCCAAGGAGGCCTGGACGTGAGCCCAGGGTCGGCCAGCGGGCCAGACCGGCCTCATCCCCATCAGAGGCCGGACCGCCCTGCGGTCCCATGCACCGGAAGCCCACCTGGCTGGCCGTATGCCTCGCCGGCCCGCTGCCACGGAGTGACAGCTTGCCACATCGCCAACCGCCAGACCAGCTTCCCCAGGGCCGCTGGATCCGGGGGCGTCCTCCTGAACTCTCACCTCCCTGTCGCTGGACCAGGGGCTGGGGACGTCCATGTTCCGTGCCGATTCTCTCTCCCGCCTGTGTGGGGGAGGGGATTAGGTTCGGCCGGATGGATCCCTGGCCTCAGTGGGCGATGGGGGTATGTGGCGGGCGTGGTCTGCGGTGGCGTGCAGGGGAAGGCGGACGCACCTGCCATCCGCAATCATGCCCGCCGCCTTTATTATTTGCACCTGGTCCTGTGCTGTGGTTGTTGTGTGTTATGTTGAGCTGGCAGCAGGAGAGCTGCAGCTCTGATTGTGTGTACAGCAACCGTGTGTTAAATAAAAGATGTTTCAAAGCATGACAGTGTCACCGGGTCTGCCGTGGTCATTTACAGGCTGATACTTACGCAGCGCTTTATTCAACAGGCCTCATTCACACCTATTCATACAAGCTTTTTTTCTGGAGAAGTGTTTTCTATGTAACATTCACACACATTTACACTCCAATGGATGCATTGGAAAGCAACTTGGGGTTGCCATCATGCCGAAGGGTATATAGCATGCAAACTGAAGCAGCCAGGGATCAAACCACCAACCTTCTAATTAGTAGATGACCTGCTCTCCCTCCTACATACCCCAAGATGTGACAAGAAATATTATGGTATTCATATTTTATCCAGACCAGTATTGGTATTGAAACTTTAAAAAAGTAACATATTATACATTAACTTTTCTAAAAGTATTGCAGCATGTTACTTCATTACTCCCCAGAGAAAATAGGCTACAGTCAGACACACAGAAGTATCTATCCTTTGAAGGGCGTACATGGGATTTTTATTACAGCATTTATGTTTGAACAGCTAACGACACAAAGCAAAGTTGACACACAGTTAGAAATGGAGGCTACAATACTACAAATCTGTGGAAGTTGAGATTCTGACTGCTAGGGCATCAACTGAGTTATCATCACTCTACATTCTTTGCTAGCTTTACGATGGCATGCTGTCTGTGCACATGCTTGCAAAGAGTCAGTGTTGTGTTAGCAGTATAATGTGGTTGTTTCTGTCCTATCCATCACTCCCTAGACCTTTCATACAAGAAAACTAAAAGTTAATGTCCATGTCACATGCACACACACCATTTCCCTACCGACTAGCTCACTCACCAGGCTGCAGTTGTGGCTATGCATATCAAATAGTAACTTGTCAGGGAAGGATAATGGCAGTGTCTTGGACTGCAAAAAAAACATGGATACAGGTGTTTAGTCCATCAGTAAATCCTTTAGTGTATTAACAGTAAAATTCAAAAGTTTGCTCAAATTTTCTAAGCATAAGATAAAGCGATCTCCAAAAGGCAAAAAGCAACAAGGTAAAATTCTCACTGTCAGAATTTTAGACTGGAAAATGGAGAGGACCGCCATGCAAAAGGTACCCCTGTGGGTAACTCTTATTAAGCTGTCAGACCTTAAGTAATGAACTTACACAAGGCAAATGCATGAAAATTTTAAAGCTTTATGAATACAATATTATATATGACTGGTATAAATGACTTTATATTATATATAAAGTCATGTATACCCATTAAGTAGAAGGCATCTCATTACAAAATTAATCAAAGTTTGGAAATTAACATTTACACAAGAATGATGCATACAGGAAGCAATTCCTGTTCAATGATGAAGTTAAAATGGAATTTACTGTCTACAATAAGAAGACTTCTTTAACTTTTAAGTGTGAGATTAAAGAGAGAGAGAGAGAGAGATTATAATCGATTATAATTTAAGCTTGTGTTGCAGCTAGTGGCACAGATAGTGTTTTACCGGTAGTTGGAATGAATGAATGAATGAAGAATGTATTCAGTTAAAATACTAGCTAGCTATGAAAGCAAACATCAGAACAGTGTTTTATAAAGAGGGATAATGATCCTAAACACATCACAAGCAGCTTAAAGTTTGTCATGGCCCCCACAGTCCCCTGACCTAAATATTATCAGAAGTATATAGACAGGCCTCTAAAGAGGAATGCATCTAAGATAGCCTCAGGGTTTCACATAACTTTAAGTCTTTTCAATGAGGATTGTTTTTAATGGATTTTTGCCCAAACAGAAAGCTTCTTAGCTGATTTACAATAACTCTTTTCAAGCTGTTTGAGACTTGCCAGATCAAGTGCAGGGTGCCCAAGCCTTTACTTTTTTATTGTGAAATTGTAAAAGACAAAGATTAATAACATTATCTATAAGTTTGTTCCATGGTTATGTATTCATATTAAAAGAAACGTTTCCATGCAATTGTGCCCATCACAGATTACTTTTACAAACTGCTAAATAAGGCCTTAAGTTTTAGTTTGTGTTACCTTCTAATTATGGTAAGAACCAAATACAGTGCCGATCAAAAGTTTAAGACCACTTGAAAAATTGTTTGGATCTTAATAAGGTTCCAAGTAGAGCTTCAACATGCAACAAGAAGAAATGGGAGTGAGACAAAACATGATTTTGAGCATGCAATTTACTGAAAACAATGCTCAAACTGAAACAGGCTGTTTTACAGCTGATCAAAAGTTTAAGACCCCACCAAAAAAACAAAAAACAAACAAACCTGTAAACCCCCATAAAAGAGAAATCAAAGATCCAAACATGAACTCAGTAATGAGTAGCTCCGCCATTATTGTTGATCACTTCAAAAACTTGTTGCAGCATGCTTGATGCAAGCGTTTCCGTGAGGAGAGTGGGAACATTTCTCCAAGTGGTAAAGACAGCCACACGAAGGGCATCTACTGTGTGGAGCTGTTGTCCATTTTTGTAAACTTCCCTTGCCACGGCGCGGCGAGAAATCCTGCTCATGCAGTTCAACAACCCGACCACTTTCAATAAGGGAAAGTTTTTTTTTGCCTTTGTCATCAGAACATCATGACACTGTGACTACCTGATAGAAAATAACAATGAATCCACATTTTTGCACAGATTTGGCCTTTAAAATGCATTTGGTGTTAAACCTTTGATCAGCTGTAAAACGGCCTGTTTCAGTTTAAGCGTTGGTTTCAATAAATTGAATGCTCAAAAAAATATTTTGTCTCACTCCCATTTCTTCTTGTTTTATGTTGAAGCTCTACTTGGAACCTTGTTAAGATCCAAACATGCATTTTTAAATTTTTTTTTTATTTTTGCCATTTTTCAAGTGGTCTTAAACATTTGATCACGACTGTATGACTCAAGCATCAAAGCTCTCCATAAGCAACAACTGTTTAACAACAACCATCACAAACACTTGCAATTAATTTACAGATTTCATTTAATCAAACACCTTTCAAAATCATATCAGCTTAACAAAGTAATGTTAACAACATTAGATATAAGAAAAGATTGAATATTGGGTTTTACATTTCTTGCAACACAACTTCTATTTTCTTAATGCTTCTCTTGTGAATGTTTTCATAAATATAAGCCACATGAGTAAAATGTGAATCATGTGATCAGCAATTCAGGCTCTCTTATCCCATTTTACCATATGGCTTGAGGTAAATGCCTGGAAGTCACTGTCACAGAGTCTTTGCATAACTTGAATTAAAAAAAAAAAAAAAGTGCTTGTTGTTTAACAATAAACAATGTCACTGTTTGTTACAACATTACAGATCTGCCTTTGTAAAGTACAAAGCCAAATTATCTCTAGAAGGTCAGTCTATGAGGGTTTTAGTCATTCGTGTACAGTAAGTAAATACGTCATCGCAAAAAGCAAATATTATGTAAGATTGAGGGAAAATTTGTAAGCTGTAAATCTCACCACACCCTCTCAAACCTGCTCTCACAAGGACAAATATAGAAAAATAATTCTTACCTAATAACACAATAGCTTTATTTATTTTATTTGGAGTTTCTGTTATTATTCCCTAGTTTGTTATATTTAGAGTTTTGTTCAATGAGCCCTTTAATTTATTTTTTTTCTTACTTTGTTGAGCTACTTTCCCTTGTTATACATTTATATTATAGAGCCAATATATTTTATTTGAGCTTTGTTGTTAAAAGTTGTGTTTAATGTGACGGACAAAGTATTTGTAACAGAGCAATTTCACAACTTATGGGATAAATTATTTCTTATATGTATAATGCATAAAGCCTGACAGTTTAATAAGCAAATTCCTATTTAAAAATGTCATGTCTGCTATAATAACATTATTAATAATAATAACCCTAAATGTTCTTGTGTGAGCTATACATATTAGCCAACTAACAGTACTGTCTTGTTTGTGTTTTCACAGACAGCTGTGGTTTAAAACTTTACACAGGCTCATCATGAGAATGAATGTCTTGGTAATTTTAGGATTTTACTTATGTATTTGAATCTGGGGTTTTTTGGTGGTGGGGCTAGGCTACTATGATTGTAAAGCAAACATATTTAGTAACTTTGAAAAACAAAAATTGGGGGCAGAAGTGTGAAATTATTTTGCTGCCAGCAGTACTGGTACATTGCGCAAAGAGTATAAAACAATAAATAAGGACTTCCTCCAAATTTTTCCAACTTCAGCTCAAATCAACAGCTTGACAGTTTAAAGCTGGACATAACTGAGCGTTCCAAACACACATACAACCTGGTTTTAGAATGGATAAAGTAGGCTAGCATTAGGTTTTTGGAATGGCCTTCCCAATGCTCCAGCCTCAATACTACTGAAAATTTGTGGACTACAAAAGTCAGGTCTGTGCGAGGAAACCAACAGATTTAAATGAACTCTGTCAAAAGTGCCAAGAAGAGGAATTAAATATACATCCAGAATTATTCAACACGCTTGTAGATGGCTCCCAAAAGCCTCTGCTTAAGGTACAACTTGCTAAGGGAAATTTAACCAAACATTAGCAGGGATACATATTTATTTGAGAGTGCGTGTATACTTTTTAAACATGTGTGGATTAGAGAAAATCCAAAATAAACTTCCAACTTGTGCATAAAATTCTCAATTTGAAAGTAATTAAAGACATATGATGTACAATTAAACCAACGACATTACCATACAGTATAAATGTAACATGGTAGGACTGTGTCGTGGCAACAACTATCAGCAAATTCTTCTGCAGAAGTACACGCTCTTCATCGTGCTCCAGATCCCAACTGAATACACCAGATCTCAACTACTGTCAAAGCTCAAACCACAGTTTTTACCCAACAATGTGCAATAACTATCATCTTCCATCCCTGTTTGTGCTACCGCTGTATACAAAACCTGATGTAAAACCTTACCAAAAAGCATGAATAGGAAGCAAGACTAAAATACCTTATTGAAAGTTTAGCAACACGTTCAAATTAATATAAGAAAGCAAAAGAGACAAAGTTTTGGCCTAGGCTTGTGCCAGGTCTCCAGTGTTGCACAGCAGGAAAGAAGGCCCTGCGCCTATTGAGTGCCTGACCTCAGAGGACAGCCAAGTACTCAGCTCCAACAGCCCACAGTTACAGCTGTACTTTCAGCACAAAACTGAAACCTGCTGGGTTTTTGTTGGCTCAAAATGGTCATTTTGGGGAGGGGGTTACTACACATACAAGCATGACTGGTCCTCAAATAACTGAGGCAAGAAGTCTGGGTTACCTGACTTCAGAGAAGTCTGTACATTTGATTTAAAAAAAAAGAAGTGTATTTTAATCTTTAGTACATTAGACAGCACTTACAAAAAAATGCTTATTTTTTAGAAAACATCAGAAAAACAACAAAGGTCAAGGCAAGCCAGATTTCATTAATTTGATGACACACAGTTGCTATTTTTGACAGCTGTACCTTCACCCTTTGATACCAAGAACTTTCCATTACAATCTAACAGAGTTTACAGTATAACTCAAGTAAATTACAAATGTGTCACAGAAGCCACAAGCAAGGTAGACATTAACAGTACAGCTGTTCTGGTGGCAGCTGCTGGATAGGACTTTGTCATCTTTACTCGAGAAATGTCCCAGCGAAGCCAAAGTTCGAAGTTCCTCTTCGGTCACATCTTGGGAGGCCCACTATAAACAAACTGATAACACTGGGTGGGCAAGTTCCTTTGCATTTCACGCTGTCATGCCCCCCATGTGAGATGACAGCACATTGTTTGTGTACACTTTTTCCTCCGGCTTCATAAATTCCCAGGGAAAGCCTTCAGTTACAGCTTCCTCTCCATTGTTGCACTGTTTCAACAGCAGCCATCCCATTCATACAATGTGGGCAAAGACCCAAAAACCATAATCTCAAGGCTCAAAGCTGGTACACTAGTCTGGATTGAAATAAATCTCGTCTTTTTGTTTTTAATCACAGATATTAAAAGTATGCAGGGGGACTAATTTCTCAAACCAGCGCAGTGACAAACTGTCACTCCGAGTGACAGCTTGACCCCAAATCCAACATAGTGCAGCTTTATCTCCAGAGGCAGCGAGTTTTGTGGAGCATGTCAGCTTCGTGGCACATTACAAACACCTGAAGAGTGGAGCTAGATGGCTAGTCGTCATGTTTTACATGTGACTGGGGTCTGAGTCGAACCGCTAAAAACAGCTACAAGGCAAAACCTAGAGGCTACAACAGAAACCTGACATTAGCATAAAACAATAGATGTCAACACGCCTATAGTTAAACATTAAATTACTTAATAGTAATAACCGCCTGGTTGTTAAAAGGTCACACACCTGCGTGACACCAACCCTTCAGTGGGAGCCAAACTGCCAGGAAAACAAACGTTCAAAGCGGTCTCTTATTGGCACAAGGAACCCCACCGCATTTCATTTCACGTACTTACCAGATAATCCATGTACTATCGCTGACCAGTCACAGCAGCACGAACTGGCTCTGTAGTAATTCCGTTTTTTGTTTTCTGTTTTCTTCAGTGAGTCGAAAATGTTACGGATTTTCACCGTACGTCGCTTCGTATCCCCCGCCTTTCGACAGTGAAAGCAAAATAAAAAACAGCCCTTTTCGGAGGGTTTACAGGCAGAGTGTAGCCACCTTCTTCGCCAGTGAACCAAGTTTCAGTGCTGCAGAGCCTCCGGCTGTTTCAGAAGACGAGGGTCGCCGGGTTGGTGAGTGTATTTCTCAACAAACAGCCTCTTCTTTCACCGGCGGACTTCCAGTTTTATCACACAATATCAGTTGAGTGTTTGGTTGAGGAAACTGTTACGAAGCCTTCCACGCTACGTCACGCACGTCGTTTTGCGCACGCATCGCAGTCACATGACCAAACACATGGGTCGTCTATTTTCACTGTGAGGCTGAATGTCGCCTTTTGTTTAACAATAATAGTTATTATTATTATTATTATTATTATTATTATTATTATTATTAATTTTAAGTATATTTCAAATATGATTTCTGCTTATGTTTTCACTCCGAATTATATGATTTAATAGTAAATAATCCCCTGACACTGAAGATGAATAGATTTTCTCACATCCTAATCGCCAAAGTACGGATTATGGATTATTAATATACAGAGAACTATAGATTATTACATCATTATGTAACATTAAACATTTGGCTCAGATGTCCTTTTCAAAGGAAGCGGGTAACTCTTGCACCATTGAGCATGGAATATTAATGACATGTCAGCTGGAATAAAAAAATATCCGCAATCCTGTACTTATTTACATTCCACCAGGTTACTGGTGTTCATGCAGATCTAACACATTTTTCAGCTTCAGCTTCAGTTTTGTACAATGTTATCGAGCTTTCGAGCAGACTAAAACAAACTCTGTCATAATATAGCACACTATGCATAATGAATGAGAAGAGATCACATGATAAGCCTTATCAGAGTGAAAGACTGCGGTTCCTAAACGCGCCTACTAGTCTGAAAAAGTTGGATAGAAGAAATAATGCATATACAGGTGCATAACAGCTTTCATGCTAAGGAAATCGAATTTAAGATTAAGAAGCGCTAGAGTATTGCTAACTACTACCATGACACCCTTCATAACAATGCAAATAGTTATTCTCCGTGCGCAAAACTTCAAATTAGCAGGACAAAAGTAGTAAGGAACTATCTAGTGAAAAGTACGATTAGAGCTCACGCAGTGCAGTTATGTCATATCAATCTAAATTAAAAGTCTGCTTATGTGATGAAAGCTGAATACTGAAGTTATTTTTATCTCTGGAAACCACATCCTTCTTCAATAATTAATGTGATGTGCTATTAAGGAAACCTCCCTGAAGGCAGTAAGTTAAGGTGAAATGGATGTCCCGTGGACAATCTGTAAGTTGTGGAAAAGTGTTAAGAAGGTTAAAATTGCTTTTGATCTCATTTGCAGGGGATTTCAAATGTGTAAACGTATACTTGTCTACTAATGTTCTTTTTTCTGGAATCCTGGCGTACTCAAATATGAGTGGAGAGACCCCTGGTGGCATGTAGATATATAGACAGTGGTTGAGATAACAGCGCCAGAAGTAAAGACCACCAGGACTTTCGAGGACACCTATCCATATCCACTTCCAGGAGAGACCCCAGAATCACACACCTTACATGGCTCAAAGGAGACTTACTCTACTACCTGAGCTAAGAGTGACCAAGCATCTAAATGTGTAACAAACACTACTTGTGAGGGACAATACCTGCAAAGCTTGTGGATTGGGTGACTGTTTTGATGGATCTAACACCAGACATGCTATCCTTCACTTGAATGTAAAAAAACAAAAAACTTCCCTGCTTTCTTCACATGCGTTGGGTAAAAGTCAGACAAAAGTGTCCTAGAGTCAGTCCAAATATGAGGCACAGAGTCAAGAAGTGGGACAGGAGAACAAGGGATAAAAGTGCTGTGTAGCTCCACACAAACAGGGATGTATGATTAACTTACCGTACCTTAAACTACCAAAACCTCTATAATTTTTTTTAATATAAGGCCATTCACTAAAATATTATTCCTTTAATTTCATATTGAGTGAATTAAAAAGTGACCGAGTTGTGACATAGATGAACACTTTTAAAAAGCATTTCCTTATCTTTGTAACTTATTATTAAAAATAAATAAATATCGGTTTTTAATTGTTTTCATTGATTTTATTTGTACTAGTAGCACTTTGGGTAATGTAAATAATTCACACTTTCACTGAGAAACAAAACAAGAAAGTGCCACATGGAGGCAGTGTCTACCAAGCAAAGTGGATTTATGGACGTCCTTGTGCAGTACACCTCTTTCCCGAGGAAATGCTTGCCTGCTATATGTAAGACCATTTAAACAAAGCCTTTCAGCCTTGATTCAATTTTAAATGGATAAACAGTACTTGGCCTGGAAAGTGAACTGACCACCTTTAACAATTTTCTAATACTAGGAATATAAATTCAATACTCGCGTTAATAATCGTCAGAATAATTGATAATGGAGTCCTGTTTAGTCTCGGCCACACTTTGTCTATGTGTCCTTTGTAGTTGGCTATGTTGAGGCATGCAGGGTCACCAGTGAAGAGAACAGAATGAGGAAATTTTACCATTTATGTCTCGGTTAAATTATCGAAAGACTTTTTTGTATTTTGTTAACGTAGAAGTTATACATTAAACTGAATTAAAATACACAAAGAAATTTTCCCCTTCAGTCCTTAACTGAAAGCATGAGTGTTAAGAATGCGAACAAGTCCGGATAATATCAGTATTTTGCTGGCATTACTTCATATCCTGACTTCTAATCTGATATCCGAACATCATTTGCGGTCTTATCTCAGAACGGCGGGTCTTGTTGTGTGTAAATATTTGCCATTTGCTTTGATAAGACTGTACAAATTTAAGCATTGGAAAATTCAATGACTCCTTAGTCTCAGATACATAGAACCGTCTAAATTATACATATCTAAGACTGAGTTGAATTCTAGTTTGTTCTCGATTTTAGCTACTATTAAGGGCAGTAAAGTTAATTCCTTAATATTTTGAGAAATAAGTAAACCTTTTAGTTTTGCTGGAAACAATCTTTATTTATAATCACTGTCACTGACATATGTGTGTGTGTGTGTGTGTGTGTGTGTGTGTGTGTGTGTGTGTGTGTCATATAGTGGGTTAACGAGTGGGTGCACTGTATGCCATAAAAACACGAAAAACTAAGACTCTTGCTGTATTTTCATATACAGAAATGGATCAAAGTACTTATGAAAGGAGAATGACCCCTTTCTTCTTCGTGCCCTTGCGCTGCACTGTTAATTATTAACTTCAGTCAACATCATCAACAGTCAGCCTTTCTTTTGAAAAATGTACCTGGTTAAAGCTTTCACAGGTTATTCATTATGTCTAATCTGAAATTGAAGTAATTATGCAGTGAAGTAGCCCTGGGATTTGATGCCTTTAATATACATTACATTACCTAGAATTTGTAGACTGCATTTAAACCGTTATAACTGTATGAAACGCCTCTTATTCACTAACACAACATGTAATACTCCCGACTGTGACCTCAGCACATACTTTAAGCCTTAAAGCATGTGCTGAGGCATCATCTTATCAGCTGTTATGTCTCTGCTGTTGCTCCCCGCAGGCTCATTGGTTTGTTTCCGATTGGCATCAATCACTCGTCGAGTCTGGAGAAACACGCAGCGCTCACGGCCGGTTGATTTGTGTCGTCTGGGCGGATCGCGGCGTGCTGTTGCTCCGCCCTCGATTATTCAGCCTGGTCGATGTGCGGTTGCTGCGCAGCTTGTGAAGACAGAAGCGTCCGACAGGGATCGGAGGGTGACTGCTGGAGCTCAGATTAGTGTTGTAGAGAGGGAAGGGGGAAAAAATCTATAATCCAGGTTCGCACGCTGTAGGATTACAAACACCCCAGTGCTTTTTTTGCCAACACGGAGGACCGCGCTGAGAGGATCTGCTTGAAGACGCTGTTGTAGAAGTTTGTGCTCGGAGTTTCGAGAGTAGTTACTGGTGGGCTGACCGAGCTAGCCCGGCTGCCCGCTGTGCCTTCCTCCTGTCCCGGCCAGCCAGCCGTAAGTGAGCCCGCTGTCCTGCTCTCCTTCCAGCTGTGTTGAATCATGGCGCTCAGAGGCAGAGCGCTGTACGACTTCAACTCTGAAAACCCTGGAGAGGTGTCGGTGAAGGAGAATGAGATCCTGACTGTGTACAGCGAAAAGGACATCGAGGGCTGGTTCGAAGGGGTGAACAGCAAAGGGGAAAGGGGACTGTTCCCCGCTTCGTACGTGGAGATCCTACGAAACGATGCCGCCTCCACCACCGTCAACAACAACAGCTGCAACACATCTGGGGACGCTTGCCCGGACTCTAGATACGCCAACATCCCATCCGGAGGTTTTGACGGCTCTTATAAACCTAAAGTTGAGAACTTTTCTAAACCGTCTCCTCCTGCTTTCACATCTTTCTCACAGCCGCTACAGCAGCAGCATCACGGTTACCAGCAGCCCAGCCAAGGCAGCGATGATGACTGGGATGATGACTGGGATGACAGCTCTACAGTGGCAGATGAGCCAGGTACTGTAGGAGGACGGTACCATGACTATGAGGGCAATGGACCGTCCACTTACAGAGTGACAACATCAGTGCCACGAGGTAATGCTCAGCAAGCCAAGAGCTCTGCTACAGTGAGCAGGAACCTGAACAGGTTCTCAACCTTTGTGAAGTCCGGGGGAGAGGCGTTTGTGCTCGGAGAGGCATCCGGCTTTGTGAAGGATGGGGATAAAATCTGTGTTGTGATGGGTAATTATGGTCCAGAGTGGCAAGAGAACCCTTACCCATTCAACTGCGCAATTGATGATCCCACTAAACAGACCAAGTTCAAAGGCATGAAAAGTTACATTTCCTATAAGTTGACACCCACCCACACGCAGAACCCGGTGAACAGGAGGTATAAGCACTTTGACTGGTTGTATGCTCGACTAGTGGAAAAGTTTCCCGTCATCTCGGTGCCGCACATTCCGGAGAAGCAGGCCACAGGACGCTTTGAGGAGGACTTTATCTCCAAGAGGAGGAAAGGCCTCATATGGTGGATGAACCACATGACCAGTCATCCTGTCCTGGCCAGATGTGATGTTTTCCAGCACTTCCTCACGTGCAACAGTGCAGAGGAGAAGGCCTGGAAGCAGGGGAAGAGGAAGGCAGAGAAGGACGAGATGGTCGGAGCCAACTTTTTCCTCACCATCAGCCCCCCGCTGGTTCCGCTAGACTTCCAGGAGGTGGAGAGCAAAATAGATGGATTCAAGACTTTTACTAAAAGAATGGATGACAGCACCTTGCAGCTCAACGCCACCGTCAGTGAGTTTGCCCGAAAGCAGATAAGTGGCTTCAAGAAGGAATATCAAAAAGTAGGGATGTCATTTAAGGTCCTTAGTCAAGCCTTCGAAATAGACCAGCAGGTGTATTCTGCAGGACTCAACCAGGCTATCTCTTTCACCGGGGACACATTTGAAACCATCGGAGAATATTTTGCCGAGCAGCCCAACAAGGATCTCGACCCAATCATGGATTTGTTAGCTCTTTACCAAGGACATCTGGCAAACTACCCAGACATCATCCATGTCCAGAAAGGTAACCACAGCCATACACATCTACTAGATTTGTCCCCTCTGAGGAGCCCCAGTCAGCTTTGTTTCTTTATGTCTCTGAATTCCTGAAACATCAGGGGGTAATTATGAGGATTATTAATTAATTAAGCATAAAGACCAAACTGAACTACAAAACCAGAAATTTGTCAGATACACACAATTCAAATTCAGAAGAACACCAGAAGAAAAAATATTCAAATGTTTCATAATCCCAGTGAGCCCACTCCACTTAAAACTCACCACATATACACTTAAAGTAAAGCAATATGGCAACTATGGGGTCATTAAGACTTTCAACCACAAGTTTGAGGTTTCAAAGTGGAGAAATAAGCATGTTTTCTTGCTGTGACGAGATAAACAGTAATTTTTTTCTGAGGCATGCTTACTGTTGTTAAACTGCAGTCAGGTTACTACACAGTCCGTTGCACTTTGCAAAACAAATAGCTGCTGTTTGCATTTGGAAATTGGCTTACATGCTGCTGCCTCTGTTTGTCCCACCTGTTGAAATGATTGGGTGGAACCCTTCGGCCTATGTTTGAGTTTCCATTGCTGGTGAAGCATCACGTATTAGTGGACATAGAGAATGTCCTTCCCGGTAATGCCTCGTCAGTCTTCACACAGATTAAGTAAATTGTTAGACTAATCTAGGCCATCATCCTACAGTACCCCGGCCCAGCAATTGTTCATTGTGTGGCAAAATGTCACTCATGAGAGGATACACTGTTACGCAAAAGGAACTGTGGAACTGCTCTCACAACCCCTGCCATATATGCTGTACAGTTGTTTCTTGAAAACTGAGAATAATGCAAGAGGAAAACAAACTGCAAACCACACATTTGGCCGTAGGTCATACCTGACAGACTGCTTTCTGCCTTTGTAGTTACAAACTGAGAGTCCTGCCTGAAAAAGTGCAACGTGGGACATGACAGAGACATGGGCCAGTACGCACTCGCAGACTAATCCCTCTCATTCAGAGTTTTTGTGCTTAATCCCACTAAACACGTCTTACTTGTGCTTAATTGATAAGATATCAAATTTTTAAAAAAAAGATGAACTTGCTAAAAATGACATTTTGCCAGTGCCACTGCCTCTGTCCCTAAACCCACTGGGTCCTTTCACTCCACAGTGGATGACAGAGAGTGAGGAAACAGGACAGACTGTGTAGTGGCTGAGGTGGGTTACAAACATCCCAGCCAGTTCAAATCAAGATCACCACGTAGGCCACATACAGCTCCAAATAAGGCGACAGCCATTCACTCAGTGTGGTGTGATAAGCCCGGCCCAGTTCCACAGATAAGATATTTGGAAGACCTTGCTGCAGGCACAATGTTGAGAAAAGATCAAGGAGTAGTACAAACACACAGCGGTAGACGAAAAATAAAGCTGAAGGAAAATACGTGATATGCAGGAGATTAAAGGAAGAGCATATTGAATCTAAAATTGCTTTGATCTCATCTTGTTCCTTCCTTTAATCTGAGTCCAGTAGAACCATTTTTTTGTTTTTTTCCATTTGACCTTTCATTTCCTTGTAATCGTTCTTTAAGCCAATAATCGATTTCAAACAAAATTACAAGTCTATTCCAGCTTATCATACCTATTAGAGGCTGTAAACCTTTATAATCCTACAAAGAACAGTTGATGTGCTTACTGTACATCCAGTATTTCTAAACGTGTGCTTGTTTATGACACCTGAATGGAAGCCTGTCACTCAGACCGCCTGAGGTGCATTAAATGCAAATACCTACTGCAAAGTTATTCATACAGGCATCATCACATTCAGCATGCAGTGTATATTTATATTTATTTATCACTTCAGGTAAACCAGTGACACATGCTCATCAGTAATACTATTTAATCATGAGCTTTCTTTTTCATTTCCATTTCCATCTATTGGTCGGTTTACAACCACTGTGACCACATGTAGAGGAAGCGTGAATGTTCTTTCTCATTAACCTCTCTCTGCATCTGAAAAGAGTACTGATCATATCTTTTGTTGTCAGAAGCCAAACCACACGTTTCTGGAGAAGTGGCGCTCAAGGAGCATCAGCTGGGATTGAAAGACAAAAAGTTAAAAGAGGATCTATATCAGGGGTGGCCAACTCCAGGCCTCGAGAGCCGGTGTCCTGCAGGTTTTAGATGTGTCCTTGATCCAACACAGCTGATTTAAATGGCTAAATTACCTCCTCAACATGTCTTGAAGTTCTCCAGAGGCCTGGTAATGAACTAATCATTCGATTCAGGTCTGTTGACCCAGGGTGAGATCTAAAACCTGCTAGACCGGAGTTGGCCACCCTTGATTTATATCATGTTCATTTCCTGTTCGCATTTTTATTTGTAGACTCCACTAGAGTAGCTTCGCGTGTTCAAAATAATTCTGGGCATTTTTCACCCCTTCTTTTCATCCTCTTTCTGAAGCAAATCATTTGACCTCCTTACTACTTCCTTTAAAGCCAGCTTTCTTCTGATTAGCTGGCTTGTAAGCAGAAGGTTAAAACATCTCATGGGTGTGCTCACAGACTTTTTATGCCTGGTATATCCATATTAAGTAGAATTTGTGGTTCAGCGGGGGTAGCGTGTTCGCAGTCCGTTGGCAGTCTGGGGATGGCCTGTCTAACTGCAGAGAGCTCTGCTTTCAGACGGAGGCAGTGTACAGTATAAGGTACAAACGGTCTGCGATGTTATTGGTCCATCAGCCAGCCATGGAGAAGCGCAAAGTTATAGGATACAAGAGGCTGAAGTGAACTAGGAGTGTCTAGAACACAGTGAAGCCTAGGCTTATACCACACAGGGATTATTCAAACACACACTGACCCCATTATTTGAAGTTTTAGACATGAGCATCCACATGATAACAGCATAGGGAAAAAATGACACATAAACTTTAAATATCACAGAGAGACAAATTACAGTGCCTTGACTCTCTTTTTGGAAGCTTATCTCCAGAGGTGGTCTTACACTGATATGATGGTTTCTATCACTAAAAGAAACATACCAAAGCAGCTGCTTGTTAGACTTTATCAATACTTGCATTCCATTTTTAGCCTCCTGTTCCCGTCTCACTGTGGCCAGAGACTCCAGACAGGTTTGAATGCAAGCGACTAGTGAAATGTGAGCTTTCCCACAGAGGGACATTGACCATCACCCTATTGATCTCCCCCTCTGCAGGGACCAGTTTAGCTGTTAGAGTGCAGCCTGGCAGGAACAACGCTAGCTCAAACTATTAACATCATATATGGCTTTGCTTTCCAAAGCTGTTTAGCTTTACTGTAATCTAATATTGACGCCCGAAGTATTGTGTTGTTTCTAATAACTTGAACCTCTTGAGAGAAGAGAACATTTATTGTTAGAAAGTTTATTGTATAGAGTCTTACCATCGAGGATTAGCGGTGAGTACAGTTTGTGTTGATTATCACAGAATCTGCAGCTCTTTTTTAAGCAAAGGCGGAACAATTCAAATGCTTTTGGTCAGTATAAATAACTTCATAAGAGAGGTAACACGAACATGAATATGAAACAAACAAAAATCCCCCAAATTTTTCACTGCATATGTTTCAGTCTAAATTTGACTTAGGTGCCATCAGCATATCAAAGTGAAGCATTTCTTGTAAGCTGACCTTTTGCATTAGCCAAGTTTAAACAGAAGACTCTTCTGCTGCGCAAAGTTCCTGTTTAGCGACAACTCGGTGTGAAAAAGGGATCTTGCCATGGGTGCTTCTTTGAGGAAAAACATTTCTGATTGCACAAAAGAGCACAGCATTATGCTCTGAGCTGTGCAGTCACAGTAATATAGTTAGTAAGAAGTGAGTAAAAATACACAGACACCAAGTTTTCACCGTGTTTATGAAGTAGTAGTAGTACGGCTACTATAGATGACACATCAATGCATTTTGATGTAAAGAGGAAGTTTATTGGTGCATGCTATCTATTTTAATCCCACAGACTGCTTGCAGAACGCACATTTAGTAAGGGAGAACCTAAAAGTGGTGAAGGCTTAATACTTTTTCTTTTCCCTCCTTTATCCCTTATTCGCATTTTTCTATTTATGCATTTAATCCCCTCCTTAATTTTACCAGTTCAGCACATCCTTAAGATCAGTATTTTGACTGTTCTCATCAATTCTTATCACCACATGGAGTTATAAAACAATGGCAGGCGTGCAAAAGGAAAGCATCAGTTAACAAGGATGTCAGACTTTCCTGCTGAGTCAGCTTTTCAGCAGGCACTCCTGTGCAAACTCTACGGATCTGTCCTCATATATTGTTATAGCCTATTTAAATGTCCTCTGATGCACAAGTGGATGGCAGAGGTGACAGAGTGATGAGATGGGCATTGCAGCTGGTTGTCCAGGTCACAGGCTTGCTGTAGCTTGGTGTTGTGTAACTGGTGATTATGTAATAACTGAACCAGCTTCCTGCAATGAGCCCAGGAGGGCTGGGTGCCACCTCTGTGCGGGGAAGACTTCTACCCAAGCGAATATCAGGGCTAACCTCATTCATCACTATCTGTGATGTTGGGTTTGTGCATCTATTAGTGTTTAAATATAAAATAAGCTTCATCTCAAATATAATGAGTAGATTTTAAAACGGGATGGTAAAGAAGCCATAAAGGGAAGTAAGTGATAAAAACTAATAAGAAATAAGATGTCAAATGAATTTTAGAGTTTAGAACTGAGTGTTGAAGAAATAACTAAAGAGACATCCCCTCTGCTTACTATTTTTGTTCCAATAAATACGCGATATGTACAACCACAAATTTGGGTTAACCAAAACAACAGACAGTGCACAAGAGAAGTGAAGAAGAGTGTGCATGCAGGGTGGAGTGGGTGGAGACGAGTATTAGGGGTGATGCGTGACTGAAGGGAAGCAGCAAGAGTGAGAGGGTGGTGAGAGTTACTGTGGTAAATAGTTTGGAGGTGGTAGCAGGACAAGAGGCTGAGCTGGAGGTGGCCGAGGTGAAGATGCTACGTTTCCATTGGGCGTGATCAGAATAGACAGGATTAGGTTTGAGTATATCAGATAGTCAGCTCAGGCCGAGTCCTTTAAAGAAAAAGTTAGAGATGAAAGGCTGAGATTCAACTATAAGAAGCAACTAAGCTTCATATAAATGTTAAAACATAGAAAGAAATTCACAGTTTTTTAATGACTGACTCGTTTTACCTGGTGTAACTTATAGCACTTAAATATGTAGCCAGTGTATAAGTGCTGGCAAGAAGAAGACAGATTAAGAGCAATAATAATGAGCCACATGAAGACTGCTCGAGACTCCTTGAGACATGGATGGTTTTCCACTAATTTGATGGCATATCAGCATGCCAGCCTCATGTCTGATTGAGCACCTGCTGTCTTTTCTGTCTGAGTCGTGAAGCAATCGCACTAAGGCCTGATTTTATTTCTGCAGGAAAGCTTTGTAGAGCCTATGACGAAACCAAAGTAAGTGGCCCACGTCGTCGCCAGCATTTATGCTTGTGCTGATACATTTAATGCAAATTGCCTCATGGTCTTGTCCCAGTGTTTTATATATGGGGTGCCAGCCAGAGAAGGAAATAAAATGCTGGCTTTTTTTCCCTCCTGGATCCCAACTCTTTGTTGCGGTCAGGTTTTTTTTTCAGGGGCAAACATATTTGTCCCTCAAGTTTTTCCACTTCTTCCTGCATTGTCGCATGTCCACCCTGCAAGGCTTTGCAGATATTCATGAATCCTTATATTGATGATTATTATTCCTTATATTGAGATGAAGATATAATTTTTAACGCAGCATTAGCCTAAACAGTCTCATTTGTAGACTTGTTTCATGATTGAGTCAAAGTTTACAGAGCCCAAATTTACCCAGCAGTATTAACCTTTTCACAGTAATATTTTCATCTCAACACTTGCGATAGAAATAAACCTTTGATTTATTTTTGCTGTTCCCAGATAAGAGAGCTTTCTTTCTGATCTGGCAGTAAAAGGGGTGACTTTGACTCACTGCAACATCTTGCTGCTTACGTACACATGAGACTTTGTATTAATGACGATGGACCAATGTTACATGGAATGAATAAAAGCTTCTGTCTGTGATCAGCGGCTCTGTTTGTGCAACAGGTCTGCAAAACTTACTTGCAGCAGCTGTGAAAATCATGTAGCTTTGCATATTAAACTTTATTGACACCATATCCTCTTTGTTCAAACTCTTGTCTTTTTCAAAGTCTCCATGGTAACAGTGGTAACTGTCTTAATCCATTAGTGGGCTTTTAATGCACAGTAAGCTGGATACCTTTTAAGGTGCAGGCAAACACCTTCAGGATTAATATTCAAGTCTTCTGTATGAAAGCATGTTTCCACCATCATGCCATCTATGAGTCAAATTTTCAGTTTATTCATTTAAAATTCGAAGAAAATATTTTTTTCAAAATTGAGATAATGAGCTGAAATTTTGACCTATAGATTGCAAACATTTTTCAATCAGTGGTTGAAACAAGCGTCTGTGCTTTCAACATCTGTGGTTAACTGCATCTGTTTTTTTTTTTTTCCCATACCCCTTCGCCTCTCATTCTGTCATGTTCAGTCTGCTGTACATCACACTAATCTCAAAGATCTGGGTTAAACTTCAGCTGAATGAAGTGTAGCTAGAAGGCAAACTGAGCAGATTTTGGTGGGGGGAAGGGCAACGAGTTGTCTTTTTTGACGTGGGATTTTCAACATTTTTTCTCAGTGTGATCAAGTATTTGGTCTTACAACTCGAGCCTAAGAAAAGAACCTTAATGGAAAACAAAAAAGGTTGTGACTTAGGTCAGTGTGCCATTTGTGGTGTCACATTTCAGGAAACAAGTAGGCTGCATCTGAGTTTTTGCCGAGTGCTGGTGACTCAGCTCATATAATGACAAAAAAAATTCCCATGACACAACAACACAGGAAGTTTTACATGCCTCAAGGCCACAAATCACACCTCCAGACTCTGCTCTGAAGCCAGGATTACAATTGGCCAAGGCGTGCATGCTATTTCACTCTTCAGTGTCAACACTAAGTCACTTTCCCACGTAATAACTTACACTGGTCTCCCATGCTTCAAAGCATTGGACAAACCAACGTTTCAGCAAGGACCTACAAAACATAACATGTTTAGAGCACATTATTATTTAAAAGTTACTTTGTGAATAATTTCCTTAAGTGTTTCGTCACTGAAATGCCAGGAAATAGTGAAAAATGAAGGAGGAGGAGGAGGAACGAGCAAGTCTTCACAAATCAGAGACCTGAACCACGTTGGGCGATTTTTGACGGAATACTCATTGTTTCAGCTGAGAAGCTGATTTTATGCTGTTATAAAAGCAAAAGTGAAACATTATTTTTAATAGGGCCAAATTCAAAGAACTGGGAATCAAAAAATGATCCAGGCACATGTAACTTTCATGTTCCCACCCTCACCTGTAGGTCCATGGCCTGTGGCTTTCCTGTTTGCCTCCAACTATGAGTGAGTTCAGAGAGAACATCATTTCCCACCACTTTCTCTCGCTATACAACTTAACATTAATTTCTCATGACATTCATTCCTTTCAGCTGGTCAGCAGTTTGATAAGTCATCAGCCACGAGCTCCTGTTGTCGTGACTCTGCTTTCTTTTCTATTTGAACCATCTGTCTGGAAAGCTGGAGGCTAATTTCTTATGTTTTGTCTCTTTTGACCGAAGGCTTGATTTGTGGCACTAAAAAGAAGGTAGTACTTGCTTGTAAAGGAAGTATCAGTTAAGTATCAAATGCAGAAATGCAGGGCTGTAAACCATCATTTCTGGTGCTCCAATGCCACAAGGCCCCACCACAGCGGTGTCAGAAAGTAGCTCTTTGTGCATGTGTGACAAACTTGAGCAGGCATTAGTGCAACTTTCAGTATGAGTATGATTCTGTGGATTTGTTGCAGTGGGTTTTCGTTAGGAGTTTAGTAAAGGTGCAATCTTAGTTTTTCACGCTTTACACAAGTGCACAGCAAGCATCTGACAAACTGTTGAACTCAAACAGTTATTAAAATGAGTGCACCTTTAATCCTAACTAGCCCTGTTAGTGGGGAGAAACTACCAGAAAAATCCCTTATATGGTTGGCCGAGGCTTTGAAATGACTTAATGTGATAGATATTTTTAGAGCTGTGCTCCTAAATATAGATGGAGAGAGCCATAAGTATGCTCATACGTGTTCCCACTATTTTTAGTCAGTTTGATAAGGTAAAGGTTAAGCTTGGTCAAATAAGATAGGTCTCATGTTTTGTTTTTTTTCGGGGGGGGGGCTTATTTTGTTTAAAAATGGTTTGGAAAAACAAAAGAAACATACTTGTGGCTTTTGTTTCATCTGGTTGTGTCTGGATGTTTTTTTTTTTAATTCTTGAGTGGGAGACTTTTATGTACAGTGTATGCTAACAAAAATTTGGGACTTTCCGGATTTTTGTGTAAATAAAATATTTGTACAGCATTTGAACTCTTATTAATTCTGAATAGTAGGGGAAAAATTAAGGTTAACACTGAGATTTACTTTTCTTTTTGCCATCTATCTTCTCATCAGATTCAGATGAGGTGAACCCTGGGTAGGTAACCCTCCTGTCACAGGGCTAACATAGACAACCATTATCAAAATTTAACTTAACACACCTTCCTGCTGTGACGTGATGTTTTGGGTTTTTTTTAAATACATGCTCTCTTTACATTTTATTTCTAGCAACATATTTGCTCACCGATAGCATCAACTAGCTTCTGAAGAATAAATAACTGCCCAGATGTAGCTACGGAGAGCAGGGCTACAGGTGTGGCCAATATCAAGTTGTGACAACAGAAACTTGGAACTTGGTGGAAAACCCATAGACGCTACAATGACATCACCAGTGATTCAGCCCTTCTATTGTGACTATTCAAAGGGACACTAACTATGGGTAGCAAACAACAGGACTGAAACGAAACGCCTACCAGAGAAACTGAATTGCCAACTCCTTTAAATGATTTTTTTTAAGAGTGTACACTCTCTAGTCATAGTCACCAAGCACAATCATCCCAACTCCGCCTCTAGCCTGCACTTGTATTGTATATAAAGTCATTCTTATGGTTGATCGCACTTTTTCATGCTCACAGAAGCTAACTGGGTTCAAATTTAAAAGCAGTGACACACTTTCCTGTCATGTGCTTTAACAGTGATTTTTCACTGAGGTAACTGTCATAGGGGAAGCTCTGTACTTCCTTCTTGGGTACTTCTAGGGATCACACTGCAGGAGTTCCCAGTCCTGTGGTTAAATGTGCCCAGGTGTGGCACGCAGTGACTCAAAGCGGACACACCCCTAACCTTGAATACATTTATTTAAAAAAATATTACTCCGAGTGCTGATGTCAGAAAGGTGAAAAGTTGCTATAGAGACTGAAACTACTGCCTTGTTCCAGGCTATAAATATTCATGGTGCAAAGTTGGATATATAGTGGCCAGGAATGGGATTTTTTTTAGAGTTCTGGTTTCATCATGTTGAAGTCAGTGGGTCTTGAGATGATTTAGACACTTTCATATTTTGTTCTACAACACAAGTACATCAACGAATGCACCTTTTGTGAATTTTGCACTGCAGGTTTAGCGGTGTTGGTGCTTATTGTGAAATACAAAACACAAAATTTATATTAGTTTGATTAGAAAGGAAATCTAAAATTCCTGCTCTTTATATTCCCCCCGATACAGGAGCGCTGACAAAGGTGAAAGAGAGCCAAAAGCACGTGGAGGAGGGCAAAATGGACCGGGCACAGGCAGAAGGCATCAACGAGCGCTGCAACATCATCTCCTTTGCTACGCTGGCTGAGATCCAGCATTTCCATCAGATCCGCGTGCGAGACTTCAAGGCGCAGATGCAGCACTACCTACAGCAGCAGATCACCTTCTTCCAAAAGATCACGGGGAAGCTAGAAGAGGCCCTGCAGAAGTATGACAACGCGTAACGGATCGTTCGTCTCGATCGGTTTAGACCTCGCTGATAAATGGCCTCCCTATGGCCAGCCTGCAGCATCTTGGCAAACAACAGCCAGTTCCACACACACACACACACACACACAAACAGACGCACTGCTGATGCTGCTTATCCAGCAGGGAGGGATTTTAAAGGAGATTACGCTCCAGTAACAGCAAAATTTCAACCAAATCCAGGTTTCAGTGTATGTTGGGCCACATTTTCTTGGGCAATGAATGTCACTTTTTAAGAGACGATGGGTACTCTAATGAAGTTGGGTTAATTAATAATTTAAAAAAAAAAAACAGTCAAATTGTTTTAGATTTCTTGAGAATCAATAAAAATGATGGCGCACCAGTTTGGTATGCGGGTGAATTAAATAACCTTGTATTCACTGCTGCCTACACATCTGGTGCGAGATTTCATACATTAAGTGTTTTTAGCCTTAAAACGCTGGTTCGAGCGGTTGAAGCGGCTGCCGTGTCGGTAGCAGCGGTGCTCTCGTGGCCAACACACTGCCTTCTGGAAACACTCGAGCCCTTCCTGCTACACTTCTTCTTGGACAAAACGTTTACAGTCTCCTCACTGTCACCACTGTGTCGCTGTGCCTTCTGATCATGTATCTCTGGTTATTTTTGTTAATAGCTACTTAAAAGCTTTATATACTGATTGTGTAGAAATATATTGTATTTGTTATTATAAAGCTACAAATTTTGCAGTCTTTGTTGGGAAATGATATCAGATGACAATTTGAGGACTTGTTTCTTAACACTTGCAGTGTGACGACATCAGGATCAAAGATTACCTGCTCTGGGAATTCATGCTTTACTTACTTATACAGCAAGCTGATTTTAGGGTAGGAGGATGATGGACACTTACTATAACCATGCCAGACACCGGTTTTCGACCTTAGTTTTGAGCGTAATGTTCATAGGCAGGCTACAAGGGGGTTCGGCGGTTCCTCACCTGTTGTAATAATGCAGTCTTTTTAATAGTACACTGATGTCTTTAACATTTATGATGCTGGCTGCATCATAAGGAGATTAATGTAGAAGCAGGCAAAAATAAATTCTTTCCTCACAGAAACATTGTTTGGTCATTTGCATTTCTCAAGTATATGACAAAACTCAATCATTTTATCTTACTTGGGTAAAAGCCAGCCGATAATGGTGTATGTGCTGACAGTTGGCTGTCAGTGATTCTTCGTCGACAGACAGGTCAGACAAGTGTAATGTCTCCGGCTTACCATTTCACAACAGCAAAATAACAAAGGGAGCGAACTGCACGGCTCTGTACTTTTCCTTGGCCGCGTCCCCCAGAGGACCGCTGCCGTTGTTGTGTTTTATGCTAAGCTCACAGATCTGCTGACAGCACAGGAGCCCGGTCGGCCATATGGGACATCTGGCCACTTTAAAAGTGTCTGCAGCCATGCCAGCAGCTGTGTCGCTGTGCTCTACTGTAATTGCTCCCAGCAATAACATGTTCACAATGGTAATCTTCACTATTTAATATTTGTTCTTTAATAGGTTTACCAGCCAGCAGGTGGCAACTCCTCTGGTTGCAAAAAGGCGTGCGTTTTTATTTTTAGGAAAAACAGCCCCCGCTTCCCTTTCTCTGTTTCCATTTTCTGATGAGCTAATGGGTTCAGCCACTAGTTTCAGGTCACACTAGTGAAAACATGAAGTTCAAATTGCAAATTATGGTCTGTGAAAAGGGACCTACCTGCATGTTTGCATAGCAACCCAAGGTTTGCTGGTTCAAAGCTGGTGACCCAAATCCACTTTAGGGTTGCGGAAGGAGAGCATCCAACCTAAAACTTTAGCAAATGAAACCCCTTGTGATACGGGAGCAGCCGAAAGTAGCTGCCTCATTAGAGTTTGAAGGGGGGATTATCCAGGGTGTAACTGCTTTCTAACTACTTTTGACTTTCTCGTTAAAATCTGCCACTCACTCAACGTGTCTGGTTTGAGACCTCAAGATGATGGCGCTGAAAATGCTCAACAAACGCTTCCTAATTAAACTTTAGTAACCAATAGGTGACGTCCATCTTTTATACTGTTCATGACACATAAATGTCTAACTTCTGTCTACAAGGGGTTGAAACATTATCTCAAAACATACAGATGTAAACCCTCATGGTGGTTGTTGATGGTGTTTTAGTGTTCTGTATCATCTTCAGCTCAGTTACATATCCCATCCCCTCTACTGCTTATTCTTATCGGGGTCGTGGTGGGGCTGGAGCCTGTCCCAGCTACAATAGATTATATAAAAGTTAGAGTTATATACAAAAAAATAATGGTGATGGTGATAGATGAAAAGTCAGAGGATCGCTAAAGGTTTCATTCTCACATAGCTGAATATCTTATCCAAATTTACAACAGTCATTATCAAGATGCTGGTCATACTTAAGTAGAAACAACAGGACTTGCTCTTCTGAGGTTTTGTGGTGATGCTTCAAAAATTATTGAGACAATTCACTTCAAAGTGAGGGACACAAATGACATGTGGTAGCACTCGTCATCTCTTTTCCTGTTTTCTTTAGTTTCTGTTGAAATCTCTGAATTTCCTCTCCAGCACAAACTCAACAAGATCCGTTCAGCCTTTGGAAAGCTCATCCTTCGGGCGTTCTGTCAGCGCTGCCAACGCCTGGGGAAATGGGTGCTCCTGTTTTTACATTTTTGTTCTGGCTGGCCTGAAGCTTTGGGGTTTCTGAGTGTGTAAAACTGATAAATACTACGTAAAAGGGGTTCGTTGAGAAAGCTTAAGCACTACTACTCTTTTTATGTGTGATTGTGAAAAGTACAAACTGACATGATTTTAAAATCCTTCGTACATGCACATTATCGTCACACGATTGTATCGCATATTGCAAAAGTGTCTTTGACTAATGTCATCATAAAGTGTGCAAATGTGATCTGGAGAAAAGGGTTGGTGGTGCTGGTGGGCGGTGACGGTGTTTCGCTCACCACAGTCTAGCCACTGCAGGAAACAAACAGCTCTTAACTGACACTTGGATTTCTCGTGAGACAGAACAATGTCAGCTGCTGGCCACATTCCACAGAGAAAAAACATCAAGTGTGCAAAACCAACAGCAAGCAGAGCAGCGCCGGAAATACTGGCCAGGGGGGTTACAGCGTAGCACGGTGCAAGCGTAGATGCTGGTGAGTGAAAAGCACGGCGCAAGAGTCGCAGCATTTCAGCACTAATGAAAAACATCATGTGTCCGAACTAAGTTAGCACTACTCCTCTTAGACTTGGCTGTCCTCCTTTTGGACTTGCAGTGAATTTCAGGAATTCGCAGAATGTAACCCCAAAAAATATTCGTCACCCTTTCCAGCTGCTCTCGCACAAGGAGAAAAGTAATACTTAGTAGCATGCTTTCACCTTCACCAACAGCTGTTTTCACCTTTTTAAATGTATTTTTAATAAGAAACAATGTTACTCTTTCAGATTTTAAAAAAAAAATACTGACAGGAGGAAGAGCATCAGTTGAGTAAAAGGCATTTCTCCTACATATGAGCTTACATAGAGCTGGAACCTACCCCAAAAACCTGTGCAACATTTCACATCTGCTACTCTTAACCCGTACACACTGAATGGATCACCTCCCCTCTTGAGAGCTCTTGCACTCATATGACACAATTTCACCCTGAGTGCTATTGTGAGTTTGACCCTGGCTTCCTCTTATTGCTCCAGCTGATTAAAGGCTTCCAAAAGTTAAATTATAATACCAGGAAATGCCCGAAGGCAAACTGCAACGATTTCTTTCCTCATATTTCTTCTTGTAATATTACAGAATTCAAAGAGGAAGAACAAAACCAAACACAGGATTTCTGTTAAAGGAAATGGCTTGTTTCAAACGGCAGTACAATATTTCAAGCTAGGGTACGACTTTGAAATAACAGAACGTCTTGTTCCTGCGTGCCTGTTGAAACTGCTCTTGGCTTTTAGTGGCTTCAGTTGTTTCGGTAACATATGATCTCATCCGTGTAATCCAGGACTGTGGGTTTGTACTTGGCAAAAGGGTTCTGGTATAATTTCAACTTATTCAAATATACACAGAGAGCAGGACAACGTGTGAAGAGTTTTACACTCCAACAAATGCTTATACGATATCCAATAGTTTTATTCTCTTCATCAGGTGCAGCATATAGATACACAGAAAACATTTTAAAAGATTGGTAAATTAGTTCAGTTTAACCTGGTTTAAAGATACAAGACCATAAACCCAACCCATCCTTTTGGGTGTCTCATTAAGTGACATGAATGTACAGTTGTGTGAAAAATGTAGTACATCCCATGACTCAGTAGCTCGTAGAACCTGCTTTAGCAGCAATGACTTGAAGCTAATATTTTCTGTATGACTTTATCAGTCTTTCACGTAGCTGTGGGGTATTTTTGACCCACTCAGCTTTATAACCTTATTTTAATTATTTTAGGTTTGTGAGTACTTGTTTATGACCAGCTCTCTTAAGGTCCCACCACAGCAATTTAGTCAGGTTGACTAGCCCGTTTCAACACTTTGGCTGAAAAAGAAAAAAATCATTCTGCTGGATATTCCTTGCAGCATTTGGGAAAGTTGTCCTGTTGGATGACCTGATTTCAGCTATACCGACAGCAATAGCTGTCGGACAGATGGCCTCACTTTTGAGTCTGGAATATTTTGGTATACAGAGTTCATGGTCTACTCAATAGCTGCAAAAAACATCACCTTAAACATCACCCATTCACCACCATGTTTGACACTTGGTTTGTTTGTGCTGATTATGGCCAAGCATCTAGACTTTGCTGTGGTCTGTTGCCAGAAGTCTTGTGCTTTGTTCAGATGCAACTTCGCAAACCCAACAGTTCTGCCATGCTCTTTTTCTCCTGATATGGCTCTAAGCAAGCCATATGCGTTCACTCTTTTGCTTCGCATGCTTTTAGTTGTTGACACAAGAGTTGGATCCAAGTCTGCATAGAGAAAGAAACACACATAGATAGAAGAGATCCTGCAGACTTCACAGTGTTTCCTCGGGCTTGACTCTATCAGGTGTAATGCGGTCAATTTTACCTCAATGTTCGATTGAATGGCTTGAAAATGATGATCTCATTTCAGAAATTTCAGCTCTGTAAATTTTATTGCTTATAGTGTAGCTGAACATCTTTCTTTTTTGTTCATGCTTTTGGAATGTGAGGCGTTTGCTTGTACTCAGCATATACGAGCTGGAGGGAGGGG